>MJUU01057726.1:27051-37126 GCA_002080025.1 Modiolus philippinarum | reverse complement strand
TGCTTTTTTTAATAGAGCAGAAACACTGTCACAAAAGCTGCTTGGTCTGGGATTTGTTCAGCCTTTGTTACTTTAATCCCTTCAGAAATTCTATGGCCGTCACCATGACATCATTGACAGATATGACGTGCCTGTGTCCCAAATGAAAACGGACATCTTCAGCTAGATTTATCTTCTTTAATGATTTGACATAACCGGTTTTGACTCAACCCCGGATTGACTCACCGATAGTGTGACGAGTGTCACTAGTAGAGCAGAAAATGGTTATCCTTCTGGAGCACCTGATGTCACTCCCGGTTTTCATGGGAGTTCACAATATGAGTGCCTTAGTTCTTAATGTCGTCTGTTTATTTCCGTTTATTGTGGCTGTCTCACGTCCTTGTTTTGTCTTTGTTTTTCTCTGTTGCCGTTTTGCCCTGTCTTTGGACTTCGATTTTTGTGTCGCCTGCACCTGCAGGATCGACACATTGGGATCACTATCCGTCGTATTGCGTCCGTCCGTCCGGCTGTCTGTCTGTCTGTCTGTATGGCTCCGAAATTTTTACCATTATCCGCATCTCCTCCTAAACCACTGGGTACGTTCCAACGAAACTTGCAAGAATGCCTCAGTATATATTGTAGATATGCACCATGCTTTTTGTTTCTCTTTATTTTTATTTTTCAAGATATTGAAGCGATTTTTGGACTTTGTCATTTTAGCTTATTTGAGTCAAATGGTGGACCTCCATTATCCGCAACTCCTCTCGTAAGAATGCTTTAATATATATTGCAGATGTGCACCAGGCATTTAGTTTTTGATTTATTTTGATTTTTCAGATTTTCTAGCTATCTTTGGACTTTGTTATTTTAACTTACTGGAGTCATAGGGTATACCTCCATTATCTGCAACTCTTCCTATACCGCTTGGTACTTTCCAACCAAACTAGCAAGAATGCACCAATATAAATTGAAGATGTACACTATATTTTTTTGTTTTTCATGTATTTTTATTTTTTCAGATTTTCTTCTTATCTTTGGACATTGTCATTTTAGCTTATTGCAGTCATTGGGTATACCTCCATTATCCGCAACGCCTCCTAGACCGCTTCCAACCAAATTTGCAGGAATGCTTCAATATATATTGCAGATGTGCACCATGCATTTAATTTTTTTAATTAATTTTGATTTTTTAGATTTTAAAGCTATGTTTAAACTTTGTCATTTTAGCTTATTGGAGTCTTTAGGGTATTCTTCCATTATCTGCAACTCCTCCTAGACCATTTGGTACTTTCCAACACCAAGTGCAGGATCGACACATAGGGATTACTATCCGTCGTCTTGCATCCGTCCTGTTGTCTATCTGTCTGTATGGCTCCGAAAGTTTTACTATTATCCACATCTCCTCCTAAACCACTGGGTACTTTCAAACGAAACTTGCAGGAATGCTTCAGAAAAATATATACTAAATGTTAGCTGTAAGAAACTCTTCTGTCACCAAATAACAACAGGTATAGTTTTTATACAGGAGTGTTGCACTGCCATTAACTTTAATAAACAGCTAATTAAACTGAAAATATGTATTCATTAAGGGCTTCTCTTTCTAGGTTTTCTCAATTTATGTTTTTTCTTCATAAACATTTATACGTTTTTTCTAAACTGTATATTTCATTTCATATTTCAATTCATTTCGATTTTATCATGACAGCGCAACAGCACATTTAAATTGAAAATTTAAATTTCAAAATCGGAGATGCACATAAAGTAAAAAGTCTCTAAAAATGGGGATATTTTTATACATGTATTGATATTGTAAAATAACAAAACTGTTTTGGAGGAAGATTGCCAGCTGATATGATACGAAAATCGATATGTTATATTACCATTTCGATATTTTTGCCATTAACCATTTCCTTTATACCTGTATCAATGTTAATCGCATGTTTTTAAACTTGCGATATTTTACCATTTAAGGAGATATAGGTAAATTTTTAATTACCTCGAAATGGTGAGATAAGTTTTATATATGTATATGTATGATGGATCAAATTAAAATTCTAAGGTAAGCTTTCTTTTCCAATTATGTGTAATTGAATATGAGAATTTTGATGAAATGCTTAACCTTTTTAAAACTGTCAAAAATTTGGATATTTGCAATCTTTACAAGACATTTGTATTTGTAGGTAAACGTTTGTACATGTAGGTACTTTTTATTTTGAAACTTTTAAAAGCTTCGCAGCGACGCATTGTAATTTAAAACTATTGTCTGTTAATATTGCATTTGAAAGGAAAATTTCTTTATAATACGTTATTGCTTTTCAAAACACTATTGAAATCATGATTATGTGTGTTTAACTTATAATATTCGTCTCAATCCATTTATGCAGCTGGCATTGAAAAGGCTGACACTGCCATGATTGTTGGAATTGTCGTCGGAGTTCTGGTTTTCATTATTGCCTTAGTTGCCATTGGTGTCTTAATCAGAAAGATCAGAAGAGGAGATTCAAGTAAATCAAAGTAAGCATCAGGAAGTACTAGTGTCATATAATTCAAAAATGATCTATGGCAGGTATATGGTTGTTGTCATTTAACCATATGCTGCGCCTTTATATTCGTATTAAACCTAAAAGCAAAGGGTAAATTTACGAATGTAAAGACCCAGCCCATGGGTAAATGACAATAAAAATTTAACAGCCACGAATTATTTCGATTCTAATATGACAAATAATTAAATTCTCCATTATAAAGCGAAGAAAAGTCGGATATCCCGTCCACATTGCTGTCTGAGTCTAAGTCACAATACACAATCTGACGTTTTCAAACAGATGCAAATTAAAAATCCGAATCGAAATCAAAACAATACACAATTATGTGTGTATAAACGGCATTGTTTAGTTCAAAAAAGTTATTAACCCTGATTGGCTTCATAAATGAATACGAAGTAAACTACAAAACATGGTTATTTTGCATCTATTCACTCTTATTTCGATACCATTTGCGAATGTGCGAATTATGAGGTTGTTAAGGGTTTACGAGTGTAACATTTCAGAAACATTCGATAGCTTCCGCTTTTATCCTAATACACATGGTTAAATTCTTTCCACATTTATCATATTTTCTTGGTCATATACCACTTTAAAATGAATAAAATAGACAAACTTCTATGAGTGCCTTAGTTCTTAATGTTATCTTTTTATTTCCGTGCATTGTAGCTGTCTCACGTCGTTGTTTTGTCTTTGTTTTTATCTGTTACCGTTTCTGCCATGTCTTTGGACTTCGATTTTTGTAGTCATCGCTTCCCTTGTTCCTTCGGTATTCTACGGCCGTTGTTTCTATAAACTTTCAATTGTTTTTTTATATATTTTAAGGTATAAAAACATCTAATGGAAATTGAAGGAAAAGTCTAGAGATAACTCTTTCCCGCCAAAATTTTGCCAAAATTCTTACATGGATTTTCAAAATATTTTGCTCATGTTGTTCTGTTAGCAAAATTCTTCAAAACAAACGATCAACATTTTAATTCTTATTACAAAATTTCTGGAACTCGTACTCCCTTAAGTATTATACTGGTTGACAATTAATAAGAGCCATGTTGTAATTCAAAGTCTATGATCACATTGGTTTGCTTTTTGATGTTCGTTCGTAAGACTTTCAAAAACATGAAGCAAGAACACTCATACATGAAATCATATTTCTGTCCCTTGCCGTTAGGTTTAAATACTTAAAACTTCTAGGTCTGTTATGTTTAATTACTTTAGACCTTGAGTGAATGTATACTGCAACATACCCAATGAAATTACAAAAATAACTTGTTTTATCATTGTAGCAAAAAGCAGACCGTCTCTATTTTCAGTTGATATACAACTCTAACTCTTTTAATCAATCACTAAATTATTATCAAGGAATTTTGAAATCTCTCTGTTGTATCACAGCAAAAAAGAGTTAATACTCACGGCAACATTGCTTTCTTTTAAATTTCGTAGAATGTCATCCTAATAACCAAATAAATTGGAATACAATCGGAAGCAATGAAGAAGGTGTATGGTAATTGTATCCAGGTTCGCATTAACTTTTTGCATTGCTACATACTTAGTTTTGATCTACACTATCAGCTTTTAAGCGATTTGTGTATATCTACAGTGCCAGTTCTATCGCTTTTAGACGTTTTGCTTAGTTCCTTGTTATTATGTTCTTATGATTTAAATCTTGATTTTTTTGTGTTTTGTTTTGTTTTTTGGGTTTTTTTTTGTTTTTGTTTTTTGTTTTTACTTTTTGTATTTTTTTTAATTTCTATTTTTATCTGATTATTTGATACGAAGGTAAGAGCAAATATCTGCAAATTAAAAAAAAAACTGTCATAGTCGTACTAAACAATTCAAAACATTGTATATATGGGACTTGATTCTATTGTATGCATTTAAAAATTGGAATTAGGCAGGGAAATGTTATAGGATAGAAATATTAATAAGAACTTGCTTCCCTGGAGATAACCAAGTATGGTTTTTCAATATGCATCAAAAATACAACAATCTGTTGCAAAATCCTTGACAGTGGCTGATATTGCCTTTTTTGTGTCATCACGTCGTATTGGCAACTCATAGTGATTGAAGAATAAAATATACTATATTATTGTGTACAATAAAACAAAAAAGTTCTGTTTTGCATCTGCTGCACACAGTAGGTTGTGTGAGTGGCAGTGTGGGGAACTTCCCATTTCAATAAATGGATAATAAATGCACAAATGCTGATGCACTTACCTAGTTTCAGATAACATCGCTTTGACAATATTTATATGGTTTTGCACTAGTTTTCTGTTTTTTGTGGTCCGTTTAAGGAATCAGTATTTTCATTCTTTGCATTTTGTATTTGTCTTCTAAAGTGAGTACTCCCTGGCAGCTACAAAAGACACAGAAGCTAACCCACCAGCTGAACCAGATACTTAGTTACTTACATTTTAGAATAGTTCCAAAAGACAATCTGAATACAACAAAAACTTTTGTGCAATGCTTTATACACAACATAATATTTTTGTTACTTAAACCACAAATGCTTCAGTAATTATTTGGACATTTATGAAATTTGGAATTCGATGCCAATTTTGTAGACTAGTTGAATGTATTTTTTTGTTGAATATGGCGAGATTTTCTAAAGTATAATAAGCTTGATATCTACTGTTTTTGCCTATTTTCTGAAAAAAAAACTGTTGGATTGTCTATGAGAAGCAAAAAATTTGGCTAATTTTTTGTTTTCACTGATTTTTAAAAATTTAATAAATTCTTAATAGTTCTGATAAGTATGGAGGCCCAAAGAGTTCACCAAGTACCGCTAATGAGTATACTGCGAGCTACAGCCGACCACATAGACAAGACAGGGAACCAGATGACGTAGACAAACATCGTTCAAGTAAAGAATATAGTTTGTAACGTACACCTAAAAACAACTGAATATCAATTGTATGTTTGCGTGGAAGTGTAACAATACACGAACCATGGTGCTTGCACGTTTGATGGAGTCATTCAGGAAGTCAATCAGTGTTAAATCGAGTTTATACATTCAGAGAGAAAATTGTATGAATCTTATATAGGCAGCATTTGATATTGTTTGTATGCATTGTATGTAAATTCAGTAACAGTACAAACTTCATAATTGTGGAACATAAGATACTGATAAGTGCATACTTTTAAGAATAAGATACTTATTTTATCATGACCATTCTACTTTGTCCAGCTGAATATATAGTATTGTATGGATATGCATTGTATCAAATTCTTTTGTCACTGTAAGTTTTTGAGTTAATTATTGCGCATTATTTGTTAATGCTGAAAATATATTTCGACATTGTATCCGGTATCACCATTGTTGACCTTATATTTAACCACAAAATTGTAATCATTGTACATATACAGCATCTATATACAATAGAACATCTGAGGCCTAGCAAATACGATCTGTGTTTTATGTATCTCATTTCCAGGCAAAATTGTATGATATTAGACGCCAGTATTGCTAACAACAAATAAAACGTTCATTTATAGACCTCATTTCCTGATAATATCTTATTCCACCTCAATTATTGGCAATATATTTTTCTTAATTTTCATTGTTTTGTTGCTGACAGTCATTATATAATTGTCCTTTAACAAAGACCGTGTACTCACGTAACATCAATCTGTGGAATCAAACCCCTAGTTTTATTTAACGTTTTTAATCGTCCATGTTCATTTTAGAAAAGAAATTCAGATGACTTAATGTATCACAATGAAGAATTTATGGGAATAACGCATTACTTGTTATTATCTTATCATGAGGTTTTTGTAGTTTATGTAAACTAAGAATCATTTTTTTCTTTCATGAAACAAGATGTTAAGAATGAAATAAAAATAACATACAACATATACAGGATTTAATTAAAGTAATGTGAATCAAATGAAAAATAGATATGATAACTAAAATGTTTACATTTTACAAAGGATTGAATAAGTAATCTTTTATCAGTCTGGTTATATTTCAATGTAATGAAATTATACACTACTGTATTTTATTAGGGTTTAAAACGGCCCTGGTCCTTCTGATGAAAATTTCATTATAGGTATTTACAGTAGATTTTTCACTTCAACATGTCTTAATAGTTATATCGTCGTCATTGTATTTTTATGTAAATGCTTAAGACTTGTATCATTGTTGATTTTATATTGATTCAGAAAAGCCATAAAACAAATATCATTTTTCATTTGTTTGTATCTATTGATTGTTTGTTCTTTTCATGTATGCATATGTAAGAATGAAATGAATATCTGTGAAATTGATAATCAATGAGTTTATTGTAAAGATTCTGAATAAAATAATTGTTACTTTGCTATTATTGAGTTGTGTTTCTTTACCCGTAAATATTCAAATAGCGAGTTTTTCGCCAAGGGGTTGAAGCGATAAGTACTTTTACCAAACACCATTGATAATGGTTTGTAAATTCCACGTTACTGAAAAAACGGGAATACTTTAATGGATAGTGCAGAAATTTTGTTATTGATGCAGAAATACATGTCTTTTACTGGAAATGTCTACAAAGGTCAATGGTTCCCGTAAGATTGAAAACTCTTATGTAAGGACTTGTCAAAATGTATGGTCATAATAATTTTTTTTTTTTCATTTTGAAACAATAAAGCAATTTTGCCTGCTTTGGGTACCGCTATCGGAACAGGACATGTTTACCCTTCTGGAGCAACTGACGTCACTCCCAGTTTTCGTTGGAGTTCACATTGTAAGTGCGGTAGTTCTTAATGTCATCTTTTTATTTCCGTGTCTTTTGGCTGTCTCGTGTCCTTGTTTTGTCTTTTTTTGTGTGTGTTCCCGTTTTTGCTGTGTCTAATTTTTGTAATTAACACACCTCTGTTCGTCCGATATTCTATTGCTGTTGTTTCAAACTCTGATTCCTAAGAATACGATACAAAAATCTGTAAAGAGTTTTTAAAAACCCAACTCGACGGGACACACTAGATCGTTACTTGTGGCCAATTTGCATTGTAATTTGACAACACTGGCGCACAAGAAAGAAATACCCAATCTTTCTTCTATCTTGAATCACGAATTATAGGGATTGGGGAATATTTTATTTAAAGTATGAAAGAAATCTGATAATTCACAAATTGCATTCGTGAACTTTCTTTCAATCATTAACATGATGGAGCTGTTGACGAGATGTAATACAACAAACCCTCTGTGTTCGTTTTTTGTTTTCTTATGATGTAGAAAAGTGCAAGTATATAAATTAAAACTATCAAACGGTTGATCTTTTCCACAATGTCAACACTGCATATAAAAAGATAAAAACAGAACATACAATAAACCTAAATCATAAAAAATAGAAGATCTTAAGTTATAAAGAATACCTCCTACTTGCACAACTACAACACAACTACAAAGACGTTGCTATGGACAATTAAAATAATCCGTTTCATCCTATGTGTAAATTTCTATTTAAAGTATACTTCAAAGACATATTATATCATTTTAATGATGTAAAAAAATCATATATACAATCCATCAAAATGATTTCTGTAAGAAGAAATATTGAAACGAATAAACCAGAGGTATTGATAATATACATGTTTTTTATTATTTTTTTTTCTAAAATGCAGTATTTATATCAATTCCAGTTTCCTTTAATATATTTGAGAAACTGACTGAAATGTCAAAGAAAACTTCTATGATGTACCAGGGAGTTGTATGCTTTCCTGGTAGTATTTTCGATATTATTCATATTAAGTCTCCCAAACGTGGCGTCTGTCGTTCGTCGCTTCTCGTCAGTCGTCCGATAACTTTTCACATTTTCATCTCCTCAGAAACCATGCTCTGCTCCTTTTGTTCTGATCAAATAAAACATAGCCGGCAGCACGAAACATAGTTTCAACATTAGCCCCAAAAGAAAAATCACTTGGTCATCTTCTCTTCTGGAATCACTGAAGCAAATTCAACAAAACTTTATAAAAATAATGTATAGGAGGTTCTTTACTCAGAATTTTCAGATAAAAACATGGAAGCCAGAGCTAAATATGTTTTAACATTCTACCCGATGGTAAAATTACATTTTCATCTTATTACCTGAAACTAACCAAACTCTACAGGTAGGATGTATGGAAAATTGCTCTAATGCAGCATCTTCGCCTTTTTAAAAAGAAAAAAGTGATTTAATGCACTCACCGAACACATACCTGATTTATATATACTGTTTCATTTCAAAGCAGACATCAAAATACATTTTTATTGAGATTGTCAAAATATTTCCATGCACCATTTGTAAAAAAGCAGGATCAAAGATCCCTACCATCAGAATGTCTTTATTTGAAGTTACAAAAAACTAACAAAATAATTAGCACAAAATATAATCAATCTTTCATCAAATATATGAAATATTTAATTGAACATTGAGATCACAGTATTAAAAGCAGGGAAAACCCGAATCCGGAAATATGACGTAAAATGACGTCAACAACACTAATTCTTTTTGCGAACGATGTTATATTTTAAGTTGTGTGGAAGTTGACTAGAAAATTCATCAAAATGTTGTGAATTTATTTTTATTTAACATGTAAACACTGTTCTACGATGTGCGGCAAAATGCCCCAGTAGCATTTTTTGTCCCTAGTTTAGGGACAAAAAATGCATGTGGGGCAAAATGCCCTAGTTGCATTTTTGTCCCTAGATTAGGGACAAAAAATGCAAGTGCGGCAAAATGCCCCAGTTGCGTTAAATGCATTTGCGGCAAAATTTAATTTATGTCTATATTATCAGCATTCCTTTTCGAAAGTTATGAAAGGTTAAGATAATGCAAGACAACGCAATCAGTTAAATTAGTATAAACATATTTTATTAATTAATTCACATGTATTATTATCTTTAGTGCAAGGTTCAAATTATTTATTTATTATCCTGAAAATCAGGATTAAAATATTTACTTATAAAATCTTCCAAGCCTCCCCCATCCCCGCCGAAAATCAAATAGTCGTTCCTGAATTATTTTGTAGCGACGACAGCGTCATTGTGACGAAATTGACTATAGTGCATGTTGCATATTGCGTGTTGAATAATGAGATCATTTATTATTTTATAATGTTGAAGTTTTAATAATTTCAACTTTTGCTTTGCTGGTTTCTTTGTTCTATAATTTTTGGTAATCTAATTTAAATTGTTCTCATACTAATACATAACAAAATTTATTAATGACAGATTCAAATGGTCTTTAAAAAAAGTTCCTATAAATTAAGTATCAATAACCATTTTTACTTACATTTACAAATTCTAAATAGGACTAATCATATATTTGCAAAAAAGTAAGAAAAACAAGGTTATTCAACCCATAAATATATACTTGATATTTAGTATATCTGGAAAGACCTCAGTTGTTCACTGTAAGTTTAATCAGCGTTCCTTGACTCTTGACACTTTTATGTTTCAAAAGTTATGAAATGTTACAGATAATATAAATCAAACGTAATCTGTAAAACTGAAAGTGTATAGTTGAGGGTCTTGTCAATGGCACCTATTTGTAAATTTAGTTTCTTTTAACTATCTTTTTATCATCCTTTCTGCAAAGAAATGCAAA
>MJUU01057726.1:4502-26240 GCA_002080025.1 Modiolus philippinarum | reverse complement strand
AAGCAAATTCAACAAAACTTTATAAAAATAATGTATAGGAGGTTCTTTACTCAGAATTTTCAGATAAAAACATGGAAGCCAGCGCTAAATATGTTTTAACATTCTATCCGATGGTAAAATTACATTTTCATCTTATTACCTGAAACTAACCAAACTTTACAGGTAGGATGTATGGAAAATTGCTCTAATGCAACATCTTCGCCTTTTTAAAAAGAAAAAAGAGATTTAATGCACTCACCGAACACATACCTGATTTATATATACTGTATCATTTCAAAGCAGACATCAAAATACATTTTGTATTGAGATTGTCAAAATATTTCCCAGCACCATTTGTAAAAAAGCAGGATCAAAGATCCCTACCATCAGAATGTCTTTAGTTGAAGTTACAAAAACTAACAAAATAATTAGCACAAAATATAATCAATCTTACATAAAATATATGAAATATTTAATTGAACATTGAGATCACAGTATTAAAAGCAGGGAAAAACAGAATCCGGAAATATGACGCAAAATGACGTCAACAACACTAATTCTTTTTTGCGAACGATGTTATATTTTAAGCTGTGTGGAAGTTGACTAGAAAATTCATCAAAATGTTGTGAATTTATTTTTTATTTAACATGTAAACACTGTTCCTACACAAAATCAGTGCACATATGAATGCTGTAAAGTGCTTTTGCATCAAATGCAATATCAACCATATTTCATATCGTGGCACACCTTCACACGGGTCTCGTTGTATAGTTAATTTTCATCAGAATCTTGAAGAAAAGGAAAAAAACATTGTATCGTAAATTTTCAACAGAAACTTAAACAAAAGGAAAATGACCCATTCCATTCAAATGTATCAAAAATTTAAAGCAGTAATATTAATTTTTTTTCATTGTTCAGTGCAGTTTGTAAGAAAGGTCCTCGTATCGGCCCACAATGAACTTTTGTTATCTTGACCTCACTACAGTCTTTCAGTTCGGTACGAGACATTGCAAAAAAAAATTATCTTGTAATATACAATGCTCAATGTTATCGTAAAGATTACTATAACTTACTTTTAAAATATGACTGGCGTGTTATGATTTGACAATTGTGTGAAGTTTCTTGTCTAGTCTCCATGACAGCTGTCAGACTTGGGTGTGCCCGCTCAGGTTTAATAAAAACCAAAACTGATGCCAGTAAGTGTTCTTGTTGCAAAGAAATGAACAAAATCAATGAACCCTGAATCTATCAAGGCTACATGACAGGTATCAGACTGGCAAGTACCGCCCTAGATGTAGCAATAGACCAAATATGATGCTTCTATGTGTTAAAGCTAAAGAGAAATAATGCTTAAAGTAGTGATCAAAGTCAAGGACTTTGGGGTCTAGGCTACATGACACCTGTCAGACTGGTATTCACCCGCCATTGTGTAGCAATAGAAAAATATAGTATGTCTATACATTACA
Source organism: Modiolus philippinarum (assembly GCA_002080025.1). Classification (NCBI taxonomy): domain Eukaryota; kingdom Metazoa; phylum Mollusca; class Bivalvia; order Mytilida; family Modiolidae; genus Modiolus; species Modiolus philippinarum. The sequence continues at coordinate 24,795 of MJUU01057726.1, read as the reverse complement.
ATGCCTCAAAACTTGACTTGTCTCTTTTACTTGTCTCTTTTACACATTCCCCGTTTCCCTTCTTTTTTCTATTGAATGTAAAACTATGTCGTAAAATTTACAGTCACTGAACCATGTAATGAGGTCGAGGTCAATTGACAAGTGGCAGACTGGTGCGTACCCACTAGTATACAACAATACACTAAATATTATCTTTCTTTGTATTACAAATCCAGAGAAACCATCTTGTGCGTGAAGCTATGTCGTAATTTTTATGAAGTCATTGAACAATGAAGACGAGGTAGAGGCCATTTGAAATATGTGATGCTGAATAGGCTACACAATAAGCTACCTCTGGATAAAAGATGGTGCATATAAGTTGTAAAGATTTCAAAAATGTTTATGACGCCGCCGTTGCAACCGCCAAAAGATAATACCTATGTCTTGCTTTCAGCGACTTTTGTCACAGACGAGACAAAAATCGGAACTAGGAACTAAAAAAACCTAAAATACGAATTAACAATGTTGAAACTGCTAAAAAATGATCCGACTATAATTCATATTATATAGATTAAATAGGTTCCAACATTCATAAGATAAGATCGTGTGGGTTTACATTCGTAAATTATACCCCCTCCTCTTTTAACGAGAATTCTACAAAATCTTGCAGTACCAATCATAGACGACCTTTTGAAAATGAAAGTATACACATCAAAGATCAACATATATAAAAACTAGCCGTGTGTTAGGAGAGTGCATTAAACTCCCAAACGAATGAAGGGAAGATATCAGGAAACACTTACAATGCCCGAACATTACAATCAACCAGGGAACTGCACAAGAAAAACAATAAAATGACAAAAGACAAACATAGATAACGATAGGAACTCGGGATAGCCGGACTTGGTACTATAATCGACTTGGCCACTGCTCTACTCAGTTTCGATTTGATTAAAAAAAACTTTGCTAAAAGTACGAAACATATTTTTCACATTGTACACTATAGAAAAAAAAATTGTCATCTTCTACTCTGGAACAATTCAAGCAAATTCAATTTACATGAATGGTGTTTAGGAGATTTGTATAAAGATTGCATATTTCTTACAATTTCATAAAAAGAACATAGTCGCCAAAGCTGAACATAGTTTTAACATTAGCTTAATCACATTTTCGTCTTCTCTTCTGGAACCACTGAAGCAATTCAACCAAATTTTACAAAAATGATGTACAAAAATTACTGAGCGCCATTTATTATTACATTTTGGTGGTATAAACAAAACATACACTTTCGACATTTTTGTATGACATGACAAAAAATCGTTCGACACCCTATCAATATTTTTGAGCTCTTCAATCGTGTTTACATCCATCAAAAATACATAGTTTATTGAGTTAGACTCTAAAACTCAATTTACTGAATTTCACGTTGCAGCATTTCGCTCCCGATAAGGAAATCTCGTTCTGAAATGTATTTTGCTCCTCGAACGGAGCACTATTACTGAAGTTTACAATGCCTTAATTGACATACAAACAAAATGTAAATTATGATTGTATAGATAGCTATTGATAAATTTTTCATAATCATTAATCATAATATACAGATTGCCCAAAAGACAGTGACATTGCCCATGACGCCTCTCTCCATCTGAATACAGAATTCCCATCAGTAATGCGACGTTCATTAGCATATATTGTTATTTACATGTTTTAATTTAGACATTGAAATACAGTGTATTAGAATTCATAATACTGAGGCTACTGGTATTCTGTGCCAGGTGAATTTGAAGAATTGTATGATATACAATGGTGTTTGTCATTGGTACTGTATATGGCCTCCTATTTCGATATATTTGGTAATGAGTCATTTTGTTTACTACCTTTGGATAATGGCTTTCCATATTATTTGACTCAAATGCTGCTGATGAGAGGTTACTCCTTGAAACCCATGTACATGTAGATTACACCACAAGATCCCGTTCATTACCATATTTCATCCTCTAGAGATAGTTAAGTTTTAACATTTTAATTGCGAGGCTTGCCGAGCATTTTAAAATTTTTAAATTTAACTATCAAGAGTGGATAAAATATGGTAATAAACGGGATAAAGTGATGTAATCTTTTCTCTAATAATCAATGATAAACACCGAGAATTGTATTCCGAATAGATTTTGGCGGGAAATAGCACGGGGCTTTATTCAACATACGTTGATTAAAGAAAATTTATCTAACGGGTCAAAACCGGTTTAAACTTGACATATCATTAGAGAAAGTATATTATGCAACTATGGCATTTTTGTATACAACTACAACAAGAAACAACTGATCAAAGGTAGTTTTTGTTCCATAAATATGTGACAAAAACAAGAAAGATCTTTATTGTCTACAGTTTTCCACAGAGAATATACTCTATTAATGTTTTCTTATATTATTTTGTATTCTCCAGTTAATGTGCCTCTTGATGAAATCTTATCCAATTGTTTACTCTCATTAGTATTCATACAGACTATAAACCGGATAAACAAATAAAGCAACCGATTGTTTATATTATTGTATATGCAAAATGACATCCTAATGACGTCATAGTACGCAATGTGGTCAAAATGTATGACGTTACGCGCGATGTTGGTGACAATTACGCAAATTGGCAATTAAAGACAGCTTAATGTCATTTTTATTTTTAATAAGATAAAGTGATAGACTTTGAGTGTTATATTTAATACCCGTCTAAAAATGCCACAATTTACCGTTTCGTGTATGTTACATTCTCCAAAAATTTCTGCTAAATTAGTTAAAAAACGTTTTCGGAGCCCAAAATTGATGCACTAGTACAAAACTACACGTAAAAGCTGAAATCATAAACGATTTCTGCAGAAATGAAAAAAAACGAGAAAAAACTGAAAGTATGGCGGAAGAAATTGATGTAACGGTACAAGTACAATCCGGGCATAACAAAATTAAGATTTGCACATACTATTAATGAAAATAAATCACATTTTTAGAATGTGCATTTCATGAAAAAATTCTCTAGACTTTTAAATTTCTATTTGACGCCCGGAACTTGAAAATTTTATCGCAATTGGGAGTTCAAATAAAATGTCAAGTGACTGTTTTACGTTGGAAATAAAACTATCTCTTGTTTTCAAAGCTTCAGCCAAACATTTATTATTCTAAAAGTTCAAAGTTAAATGAAATATTCGCAATGTGCCTTTTTTAACTATACATTTGCGTTGTAAAATAAAAATTTGACACCATTTTCTTTGACTTCAACAAATTTGTCCAGTTAACGTTTTTGAAACGAAACGGCTTTTCCGCATGGCGACGTGTTTACGCACGACCGACGCCGTTTATCATTTATCGTCACAACAATAATATAAATGTCGTTTAAACTGCACATATACGTGCACGTTTGGAGAAACTATTTGTAGACCCTTGTACACGAATGTATTTGGTTAATTTCCGTTTTATCAGTTTTTTGACTAAAATATTCTACTTCAAAAGCACATTTCAGAAAACGAGAAATGCAATTACACCACCAACCCAGTAGCGAGTACTTCGGTGCTGGCGTGAAAGACCGATTTATTTGGAAACTTAAAATTTCTAATTTTAAACAAAATTTGTTCAAAACTAGGGAGTATCTCCTTCTCGCATAGCTCTGTCCTCAGCCGATTTTGGCTTTCCTATTTAGATCATTTTGGTTATTTGTTCTCTATAAGCTTTTCCACATATTTCGGTATATGGATTTCCAAATGTTTTGATTTGATCTGCACTGAAGAGACAAAAGTTGTCGAAATGTGCATATGATGAAACTAAATTAATAGTAACTTCGGTATTTTGTTATTTACACAGTTTCAAACTGAGAGCGGGAATAATATTTTTTTTACCGAGATCAAAATACATAAAGAATATTCGGAGAACTAGATTTTAATTCGGCATGACCTAAAAGAAAATATTTTTGCGAGATATCATATCGTTTTTGATATCATATCTCTAACTGCAGTTAGAGATGGTCTAAAAAGCTACTGCGAAAAAGCCTATTCCACGAGCGGCGTGAATCAGATGTAGATTCTTAAAAATTCCGAAGATCTCCTTGAACAGCTCTCCTCAAACAGTCTGGCATACTGCAATAGCATTCAAACTTTTGATTTTTCTACCCTTTATACAACTCTTTCCCATAATAAACTTAAAACAGTAATTTCCGATCTGATACGTCAATGTTTATGTACCAAAACCGGAGAACGCAGGTATTCCTATCTGGTAACATAAAAAGATAAAACATACATTTTTGTATTTTGTTAAGAACCACACTGAGTCAAACAAGAAATAGAGTGAAAATGACGTGATTAAGATGCTTGAATTTTTGATCGACAACATTTTTGTTGAATGTGGAGGCCGTGTTTTTCAACAGACAATAGGGATTCCTATGGGAACAAATTGTGCGCCACTTTTAGCTGACCTTTTCCTTTTTTCGTATGAAGCAAAGTTTTTACAAGGGCTGATACAACAGAAACAAAAACAACTAGCCCAGATTTTTAATTTCAGCTTCAGATATATAGACGATGTACTTTCTCTTAATAACCCAAGATTTAAAGAATATTTACATCGCATCTACCCTAGTGAACTTGAAATTAAAGAGACAACCGATACACCCGATTCTGCTTCATACCTTGACCTTTTGTTATACATTGACACACATTGATGTCTGAAATCTAGATTATATGACAAACGTGGTGACTTTACTTTCCAATTGTGAACTTCCCCTTTCTCTGCAGCAATATACCTACATACCTGGCATATGGAGTATATATTTCACAATTAATTCGTTACTGTAGAGCGTGCAATACATTCAGTGACTTTGTGGAATAAGCAAAAGCACTGTCACAAAAACTGCCGAGTCAGGGATATGTTCACCCGTTGTTACTTTTGTCCCTTCACCACGACATCATAGATAGATATGAAATGTCAGTGTCACAAATAAAAACTGACATTTTCAGCTAGATTCACGTCTTCCCGGATTTGACATTACCGGTTTTGACTTTACCCTGGATTGATCCACTGACAGTGTGACGGGTGCTGTATACAGAGCAGGACNATGTCACTCTTGTTTATTGAGAGTTCACACTGTTAGTGCTTTAGTTTTTGTGTTGTATATGTAATGTTCGTGTGTTTTGTGGGCATGTGGTGTCTTTGGTCTTCCATCTTCTGGTGTTCTTGCTTTTGCCTTGTCTCTGGACTTTGATTTGTGTAATCTTGTGCTTTGTTCCTTCGGTATTCTACTGCCATTGTTTTGTCAGTATTTGACCCTGTGATTTTTTTTATCTGTAATCTTTTCGGTAACCATGAAATTTTCTTCAGTCGTACGAAAAAAAGAAAATCATATGGACAAAAAAAACTAGCAAAATGAAAACAAACAGGATTCGCATTTGATAAAATCCGCACGAAACTTGATTGCCATAAATGGCTCGTTCGAAAATGATGTACCTGATTTGATGCAAATTGAACACCTGGACATTTTAGCTGCAAATAACTGAATACCGAAGTAACCGTGAATTTAATTTCTGCATATGCGCATTTCGACAACTTATGTCTCTTCAGTGCAATTGATTCATCTGGATTTTGATTTACTACTTGAATAAATTTCCAGTACCTCTTTCATGAATTACTACTTGAGTAAATTGTCAGTACTTCGTTCACGAATTACTACTTTAATAAATTGTCACTACATCGTTCATGAATTTCTACTTGAATAAATTGTCAGTACGTCTTTCATGAATAACTACTTGAATAAATTATCAATTCTTCTTTCATGAAATACTACTTGAATAAATTGTTAGTACATCGTTCATGAATTACTACTTGAATAAATGTCAGTACTTCGTTCATGAATTACTACTTGAATAAATTATCAGTACGTCTTTCATGAATTTTTACTTGAATAAATTGGCAGTGCGTCTTTCATGACTTACTCTTGAATAAACTGTCAATGCATTTTTCATGAATTAATACTTGAATAAAGTGCGAGTGCGTCTGTCACGAATTACTACTAGAATAAATTGTTAGTTTCTCTTTCGGGAATTACTACTTGAAAATTTCACATAACAGCCTTCCAAAATTTATTTTTATTGTAGTATTGGCACAACATTATTTTCTTCGTTTAACCTATGGTTAAATATTTACTTTTTGTATATAAATTTATTTTTATGTATATTGAAAAATATGGCACATAAGTTTTCACAGTATTAAAAATGTTCAGAAAGGATCAGATAAAAAAAAATATAACTTGCATGGACGATTTATTTTTACGAGAAACATATATTTTTTGTCCTATTTTCTTTGAGCTCAAAAATTATGCGTATTTATTTACATGTTAAATGACAAGTAATCTTTTGCAGATAGTTTCGTATAACTGTCAAGGTCTGAATTCTACAGAGAAACGGAGAGATATATTTGAATTCTTAAAAGCCAAACATAGCAATATTTATTGTCTGCAAGATACCCATTTTACAAAGGAAAATGAATTGTCGATAAGAAATCTTCGGGGAGGAGAATGCATTTTTAACTCTTATAGATCTAACCAAAGGGGTGTTGCAATATTTTTTACCAAAAATTTTGAATATAAAATATACAGGTCAAAAATCGATGAGGGGGGAAATTTATAAGGGCTAGATATTGAAATAGAACAAAAACGCATAACACTCAAATACAGACTCTCCAAGTTTTTATGACAAGGTTAGTGAAGTTATCGAAACCTTCAATAATGACTCAATAATTATTACAGGGGATTACAATTTAGTTCAGGACCAAGTTTTAGACACTCAAGGTTATAGATCAATAAACAATCCAAATGCAAAACAAAAGGTACATGATTTGAAAGATGTATTTAATTTGGTGGATCCATATAGAGAAAGTCATCCAGAAAATAAAAGGTTTACATGGCGGAAACGTAACCTTTAAACAGGCAAGACTTGATTTCTTTTTAGTGTCTCAAAACTTCTATCATAATGTACAGGATGTCGAAATACATAACAGTTATAGGTCTGACCATTCCCCAGTAATTCTTAAATTTAAGCTAAGTGATTTTTTAATTGGAAAGGGCCTATGGAAATTCAATAATTCATTACTTCATGACATTGACTATTTGAAAACAGTCAAAGATGTTATTCACAGAGTAAAGGAACAATATGCCTGTTTAATGTATAATAGAGATATATTGGACGATTTAGATTGTTCTGATATTTGTTTCACAATAAATGATCAATTATTCCTGGAAATACTATTAACAGAAATAAGGGGGAAAACAATATCTTATGCTTCGTACAAAAAAAGAGAAAAAAACAAATTAGATTTATTTATTTATTGTTACAAGATATACAAAAACTCGAAAGTGAATTAGACGGGGAAGGGTCACTAGAAATTATTGAAGATAAAAAATCTGAACTTAAAATATTAAGACAAGAAAGAATGAGGGGGCATTATATTAGGTCAAAAATGCAAATAATTGAAGAATATGAAAAACCAACAAAATATTTTATGAACTTAGAATCCCAAAACTTTGTTAATAAAACTATTCCTAAAATTGTAAATGAACAGGGGGTAACCATTACAGACCAGGAAGAAATTCTTAAAGAAGCAAAAAGCTATTATGAAAAACTTTATAAGAAAAAAGAAATTCTTGCAATACCAGAGTTAATGACTGAATTACCTTATCAGGATATTCTAAAATTAAATGAAACAATGAAAGCAGAGCTTGAAGGAGAAATTACATATACCGAGTTAACATCTGCAATAAAAAGAATGAAAAAAGATAAAAGTCCGGGATCAGATGGTTTCACAAGTGAGTTTTTTAAAATTTTTTTGGTGTAATTTAGGAAAATTTGTTCTCATGTCAATAAATTATGGTTATAAAAATGGTAAAATGTCTGTAACTCAAAAGCAAGGAATAATAACATGTATTCCAAAAGGAGATAAACCCAAACAGTATGTGAAGAATTGGCGACCAATTTGTCTTTTAAATACAACTTATAAACTTGCTTCAAGTGGCATTGCAGAACGTATTAAATCAGTTTTAGATATCCTTGTAAATAATGATCAAACAGGTTTTATTCCAGGGAGGTACATCGGTGAAAATACACGTCTGATTTATGATATTTTAATTTTTACTGAAGAAAAGGATATACCAGGTATACTCCTCCTCATTGATTTTGAAAAAGCATTTGATTCGATATCTTGGGAATTCATACAAAGTGTCTTAGATTTCTTTAATTTTGGAAATTCCATCAAAAACTGGATTAAGTCATTTTATACCAATATAACAAATTGTGTAACTCAAATTTGTTTTCTCTCACAATTCTTTAATGTAGAAAGGGGCTTCAGGCAAGGGGATCCTTTATCACCCTATATTTTTCTTCTTTGTGCTGAAATCTTGGGAATTATGGTAAGGAAGAACAAAGACATCACTGGAATTACAATTGATGATACTGAATACTTAATATCACAATATGCAGATGATACTTCATTAATTTTAGATGGTTCTCCTGAGTCTTTAGATGCATCTCTCAGTACTCTACAAAAATATGCTGATATGTCAGGTTTAAATATAAACTTGGAAAAGACAAAGGTTGTGTGGATTGGAAAGAAAAGATTTAGTAGTGAAACAATGTGTGTCAAGTGGGGATGGGAATGGGGTTCCAGCAGATTTTTATTATTAGGAATCAAATTCTCTGTAAATATTGAAGAAATCCAAGAATTGAACTATACTCCAAAGTTCAAGGAAATAGAAAATATATTAAAAGCATGGACTAATCAAATATTATCACCAATAGGGAAAATAGCTATTATTAAAACCTTAGGAATTTCAAAGCTGAATCATTTATTTTTAACATTACCACAGTTTATTAATAGTTTGTTTGCTTTTATTTGGGAACATAAACCAGATAAAATAAGTAGAGCAGGGGGATTAAAAATGTTAAATTTGAAAAATTATGTTAAAGGGTTGAAATTAACATGGATTCGTAGAATTTTTGACAATAATTCAAAAGTTGGTAAGTTGTTGATGTTCTCGGAAAATTTAAACTCAATAAGCCTTCAACACACAGGACCAACAAAGGAGTTAAAAAACCACTTTTGGCAAGAAGTTTTTAATGCATGGAGTGAATTAAATTCTAAGCAAGATTTAAATGAAAAATATGAATTCAGTGCAGTTAATATCTGGAATAATGAAAAATAATGATTGAAAATAGCCCTATACTGTATAAAGACTGGTCGAAAAGGGGTGTTAATTTAATAAATGATGTTCTTACTGAATCGGGTAGTTTTATGACTTTTCAATTATTCCAGCAAACATATAATATTAACACTAACTTTCTTAGATATCAAGGTGTCCTGTCTGCAATCAAAACTTATATGCGATTACTAAAAATCAGCTCAGATGATTTAATTAAAACTTATGGCCCTATGATACCTATTAGTTTGAAAATATTTATGAAATCTAAAAAGGGTTCCAGATATATGTATGAAGTGCTAAATAAAAATTCTGTTTATCAAAAATGTGAGGAAAAATGGATACAATTTTTTAATAAAAAAAAATGAATGGCCACATGTATATCTTTTGCCATTCAAAACGACGAAAAGCTCAAAAATACAATGGTTTCAGTACAGAATAATCCATAGAATTTTAGGCACAAATGAATTGCTGTATAAAATGAAACTGAAAACCTCAGATAAGTGCACTTTTTGTTTACAGTCAGCTGAAACAATTGATCATATTTTCTGGACTTGTGATAAAATTTCACAACTTTGGAATGATTTACATGAATGGATATTGGAAAATACTGAAATAATTCTGCCTCTAAATTTGGAGATTATATTATTTGGAAATTTACAAAAATCAGACATAAATTATGTTCGGAATTTAATTATTTTTTACACCAAATTTTATGATATCGATCAAAATTAAATGGGGACCAACTTCATAGCTGTGCCTTAAGAAATTATTTAAAAGAAAACATTTCAATTGAAAAATATTTATACTTCAAGAGGAAACCTTTAGAAAAAGCAAATAGCTGCTGGAACCCCTGGATACCAATTCTTCATAATTAGTAATATAATATTTATTTGCATATTGCAGAATGACATAGATTGGAACTTGTAAGGAAGATGGTTTGAAAGGTACAGGTGTGATTGAGTATGCATGTTTTTTTTTCCTTGCTGCACACATAGGGAGTTTGGACAGTGATTGTGTGCAGCAAATCACAATTGTAATTTATTATATACTTAGTATTGCATAAGTATGAGTGGTGTATAGGTGTGTTCCAATTTAGTCATAGGCATATGCACTGTTTATCTTAAAAATTAGTATCTGAACTATACAACCCTACATGATCAAATTCATTTTATAGGAAAAATCAAATTTTAAATTGATAATTACCTTAGGCTACAAATGTTCTAATAAGTAATTAAATTATATTTGTCTCGATTTTTTTTTTTTTTTTTTTTTTTTTTTTTTTTTTGCAGTCCACACCCATATTCTTTTCTGAGATTATATACTGTTTATCTGTTTATTAATTTATTTATGGATTTAATGGATTTATTTACTTATATATTTTTTTAGAGCTCACATTAATTATAATCACCATTATCATTTTTATCTTTTTTCAATTGTCAAAAGAAGCATTTCAGAAACAATTTTCATTAAATGATATTTTTATTTATTCAGTTATTTTATATTTACATCTACAATTAAGATAATTATGATATTGATGCCCTTTGATATTTGTTTGTTTACAACTAACTCATACTGTTTATATGTGATTTATTGTTTATATGCTATACTTAAATAGTGTGTTTTTGCCAATAAAGCATTATAAAAAAAAGAATAAATTGTTAGTTTCTCTTTCGGGAATTACTACTTGAATAAATTGTCAGTGCGTCTTTCATGATATACTACTTGAATAAATTGTCAGTACTTCATTTTTGAATTGAGTATAATTTGACAAAATTAGACCTGTAGATACCAGTATGTACTCTGTTTTTCATTTGAAATTATGACCAGTTTATTTTTGATTTTGCTATTCGTTGTCAGTCGAGTTAAAAAAAAAATGTACATAAAATTAAAAATATTATTCAATAACATCTGAATTTATTTCTAAAAGCAATGAACTAAGCATTTTTACAAAAGTTATACAGCAAATTTAAAAGAATGGTAGTAAACGAATTGAGTAACGTCAATTTTACTAATTTTTATTAGCGTAACGTCAAGTATCACCAACATCGCGCGTAACGTCTATATACTAGTAATGTACTTCATGACATCAACTGAATTACTCAAAATCTGTTTTAATATGTCTTAAATCCTGTTTAATGATAAAAAATGCAGCTTCATGGTGCTCCAACCGAGTCAGACTGACATATTTACCACTACTTGACGTCCACAAATCGGCCTGTCCGTTAATTTTAGACTCAATGAACTGATCTGAATCTATATTAACCCAAGAGTACATTTGTGTAACTAGAGTAATAATAAAACATTCATAAAATTAATAAATTTTCTCGACTAAACAGGCGGGCATTTTTTTTTCAGCTTGTTACTGCGATCCGGATTTTATTTTCTGGAATATTTGAAAAACAAGAGGCTCAGAAACTGGGCCTGTACCGCTCACCTGACAAAATGCTTTTATGCCTTGACCAAAAAATGAAAAACAAAAAAGACAGGAAAATTAAAAAGCTCTTAGTTGGATGAAATGTTACAGAAAGGTGTGTTTTTTTTTCTCTTTTTTGTTTTTTTTTTGTTTTTGTTTTTTGCTGAACTCAAATCTAGTCGGTGTTCGTTTGGGAGACTTTTTTGTTTGCATCCAAACAAAGGCAACTCTTGTTGTTTTGGCGACGTTCCCTGTTATTTTCCAACCTCTTCTCGTCGTAATATTGTCTAACCAAATTCTCGGAGATCGCTGGTCCAATCTCAATCAAACTTCACAGGTAGGTAGATCTCCACCCAAAGATGTGCCTTCAACTGTTCGAATTTTTATAATAGCTGCCGTCATCGGTCTCTTTTAAATTTGTTTTTTGCCCCCGAGATCTTGTTAATTTAATTACTCGGAAACCGGAAAAGATAGCTTATCAAGTGTAAAGACAAAAATATTTTTGGGTCATGACAGACCACCTTTAAATTTGAACCGAAACGTTACGGTGAACTGTTAATACAACTCTTGAAAGTTTTGAAACATCTTTAAGTATGTTTTTTTTTTCGAAAACGTTACGAAATAGAAACCTAGAACGATTACCATTATGTGTTACATCCGAAATGACAAGGTCAAAAACAACAGCAGTAGAATACCGAAGGAACAAGGGAAGTGATGATAAAAAAAATCAGAAGTCCAAAGACATGCCAAAACGGGAACAGAGACAAAACAAGAACTGCCACAAGGCACGGAAATAAAAAGACGGCATTAACTACTAAAGGACGCATAGTGTGAACTCCCATGAAAACCGGGAGTGACATCAGAAGGTTCAGCATGTCCTGTTCTGCTAAGCGGCACCTGTCACACTTTCAGTGAGTCAATCCGGAGTTGAGTCAAAACCCTTTATGTCAAATCCGTGAATAGGTGAAATCCGATGGAAAATGTCCGTTTTCATTTGGGACACAGACACGTCAGTGATGTCATGATGACGACCATAAAATTTCTGAAGGGATGAAAGTAACAAAGGCTGAACAAATGCCTGACTTAGCAGTTTTTGGGACTGTGTTTTTGCTCTATTCATAAAAACACTGCAAAAACTACATGCTCGACAATAACGAATTAACTCCATAAGTTGGAGAGGTAGATATATTGCTGCTCAGGGAGGGAAAGTTCACAATTGGTAATTTACAAAGGCAACTGATCACTTTGAACTTTGACCCAAGACATTGCTACTGCATAAACTTAGAAACCGTTAAAGATGGCAGATAAAATGTAAACGAGAAAATGTGTGTTTCGTTATGATATTCATTTGTTGTCTTGAGTCGAAAATTATTTGACCAACAATTTTGGGTCTATGTACCAAAAACAGATTTTTGGTATCTGATTTCGGGTGTTTTGGTCATAGCTCAAATACCATGGAAGATACAAGGGGGTATTCAGTATAAACAATGATAAGAAAGGTTTGACATTTAAAGCGAGGTCAAGGTTGAAGTTCAATGCCCAAAATTTTATTTCACGTTAAGGCATCAATAAATGTACAAATCAAATTTTGAATCATATGTAGAATTTGTTTATTGTCTCCAAGTCTTAAAAATGGTGACTGCTGCCATGGAAACAGAGAAAGGCGGGAAAATTCAAAATGTTCAGAATTTTATGAAATTTTACAGGACGTATATTTAGGATGTGCAGATATTATATTAAGTCTTAGAATTCTGAAATGGGAGATCGTTTTGGAGACCTCTTGTGTTCAAAACACAATTAATACTATATATATAACTAGTTCTTCTCCTTTTCTTCCCCTCCGGATGAACTTGTCCGAAGCAGATCTCAGAGACAACTTGACTTAGAGCTTTGAAACTTTGTAGGATGTTAGCCCATTATATCTAGTTGCGCCACATATATAATTTTTTTCAGAATGGGGTCAATTCAGGGTAGATTTGGGGGATCAAATAGGGTTAGGTCTTCAATAGTAACCCTATTGGTATTTCACGTTTTTCATTATATCTCAAATTTTTTTTCACTAGCTCATTGAAACTAAGAATGTTTTATGTCATGTTACATCAATTTCAATGGTTTTGAGAATTTTAGAAAAGCTACGGTTTCCATGGGAATTATACCAAAAACTTCAAATTTTTAGAAAAACATATTTTATGCTACAGTTATGTTTTGATCTCAGCAATATGTATAAACTTATTTATAAGGGGGACCCTTTTCCAATTTTCTGAGCAGGGGTCTCGTAATGCTTAAAAAAATTGATATGGGAGTTAGTTTGCAACAGCAGTTATTACTTGGTTATTATTATTTTGTCCACTCGTTTTCTCAGAGACTAGTGGTCCGATCTTGACCAAACTTCATAGCAAGATGGGCCCTTATCTGAAGTGGTGCAAGAATGTCTTGGAATTTTCAAAATGGCACCGGTTGCCATGGAAATGGAAAAAAGGCGGTAATAAATAAAAGTGCTCTGAATTTGATGAAACTTGACAGGAAGGTTGCTTTGGGAGATGGGCAATTGGTTCTTCAAAGTGGCACCGGTTGCCATGGAAATGGCAAAAAGGGTGGAAAATGAAAGTTCTCGGATTGAATGAAACTTTATAGAAAGGTTGCTTAGGACATTGGGAATAGGGTTCCGGTCTCCAAGACTTCAAAATGGCACCAGTTGCCATGGAAACGGCAAAAAAGGCGGGAAAATGAAAGTTCTCTGAATTGGCTGAAACTTTACAGGAAGGTTGCTTAAGACTTGAGTAATTGGTTTCTGGTCTCCAAGACTTCAGGATGGCATCCGTTGCCATGGAAACAGAAATAAGGCGGGAAAATTGAAAGTGCTCAGAATTGAATGAAACTCAACAGACAGGTTGCCTACAATGTGTGGAAGTGATTTTTAGCCCGGGTTTCTGGTTTTGGAGTTCGTTTGGGAGACTTTTGTATCAGCATCCTTATACAGTTATAAATTTTTATTTGTTATTATTCTGCCTGTCTTTTCTTCCACCATGAATGTCCCATCAATTTCTGAGAGACCGTGACTTCAATCTTAATCAAATTCACAGGATGATGGATCCAGTCCCAAGATGTGCATTTTGTTCTTTGAATTTTCAAAATTGCCGCCCTCCATTGCAGCTGATAAAAGCAGGAAAATTAAAAGTGCCTGAAATTGCATGAGATTACAGAAAGGTAGTGTAGGAACAGTAGAATTTAAGGTTAAAATTTTCAAAACGGTGACCGTTGCCATGAAAATTGAAAAAAAAATACACGAAAATGGGAAGTACTCCAAATTGCATGAAAATCTAAAGAAGTGTAGAACATATTTGGGGTTGAAATTTTTAAAAGCGGCGGTTGTTGCCATGGAAATTGAAAAGGGCTTAAAATTGCATAAAATATTACAGAATTGTTGTATAGAAAGCTTAGAACTTATTTTGAGATTAAAATTTGACAGTATGATGATTAATGGAAGGTTTTTGTCGACTTTTGTGTTTTGCTTTGCAAACACGATTATGATTTGTTAAAGATGTCATTTGGAAATCCAGTAAATAACTGATTGCAAAAAAGCGTACTAAGTATATGTTTAAAATTCAATGTAAACAGAAGAAAACAGGAATTGACTGATAAGATAAAAATAACGACAAAAGATTGTACTATCATCAATAACTTTTATGAGGTAATGGGTCTATTATTTTTAAATAAAATGTCTTGAACGATGCTATCGCTGAATACATAACTGTTTTAATAATCATTTTTCACGAGATATAAGCCACATGGCTCATTTTCCTCTTAACTCAGTTTGACGTATTTGATGCATGAGTAAAGTTGAAAGAAACGATCGCTTTATAGATCGCAAAAATAGACTTCCATTTCGATCTCCTATTTGTAAACCTTTGCTGTTGATGGGTTATATAAAACATTCAGCAGACAATAAAAGATACAGAATATTGTAACAATACAAATCCGTGATAAAAAAAATGTTCCAGACCAAGAGCTGATCTATCGTAGCCTAATATGTTATATTCCCATTCTGAGTCGTACGAAAAAGCAAAACACAGCGTTCTAGTGAGAAGTATCTTTTGTAGCTGAAGATCCAAAGAGAAGGAAAACCTCGGCAACTTATAACATTCGACTAGTTGTAATATTAAAATGCAATAAAGAGACGTAACCTCGTTAGAATTGTGAGAAAAGACAATAGTTACAATAGTTAAAACAAGAAAAAAGGCCCTTGAAATGTCAATGCATACATTGAATATTGAAAAAAATATTTTGAAAGGGGTTTTAGAAAATGGTTCAAGGGAGTTGTTGTACTCTGTATTTTAAAGTGGTGGCTAGCTTGAGTTTAATGAAATACTTTAAAAGAGTACATGAAAGAATGGAAATGAGTGCATATTAGCCATTCCTGGCTGTTGAAATTCCGTAACAGAAATCATTTGTAAAGAAGTTATATGAGTGCGTATGTGTGAACTGCAAATGGGCTTTAATTTGCCTTTTGGGTATATTGCTTAGAAAAGACGAAATGGAATTCATCACATAAAAAAAGTTTCCTTGAAAGGGAACGGATCGTTTATGCGCGACCAGAAGTAAGCCTTGTGTGGAATAACCACTTAGTATGGTCGTTATTGCCTTCGGTTGAATTCCTTACAAAGGGAAGATAAAAATTCCTACAATTTTTTTCCATTTTTAATGATTTATATGATTAAGTTGATGAAAGGGGAAATACCTCTTTGCTATGCGAAACAAATCTATTATTGTTTATAGAAAGAGGGATGTTTTGTTAGGGTCCATATTTTACCTCCATAAGATAATTTGTCATCACTTGAATTTAACATCCTATTTTGTACTAAGTAGAATTAATCAATTTCTTACTAAGTTGAAAAACTCACTTAGTTTAAGGGGTAATTCGTTCACTGTAACCCGTTGCATCATAATTCTTGCTGAAACATCTGAGTTAATTTTCTTATCCATGTTACTTATGAATTACTACTGCTCATGAGCCGATTACATTTTTATGGTACCTTTCGCATCTTTGCTCTTCGATGCATAACTGCATTCACAAGACTCTGTTCATATATAGGAGTAGGAGTCAAATAACTCGCGTTGTATTTTATAAGTTCAGATTGGAAATGCAATAGTAGCAGTAACTATAACCTTTGGCTGTTAACTTAAAAATAATTGATGGCAAGTATTTAACCATCGGCTGGGCCTTAATATTCGAATTAAACCAAAGTGTTAGCGAGGGGTTAAATTTACAAGTGTATAATTTCCAGTCCATGGTTAAATGACAATGGCCATATACCCGCCATAGATTATTTCGATTCCTGTGACAGAATATTGATTTTTTTTTCAATGTGAGGCGACCTATGACGTCTTTGACATAACGATACACACAGTTTCTGGTTTTCAAATGCAAGTTCAAAATTCGACTCGAAAGCAAAAACAATACATATGTACGTGCGTGAATGGTATGGTTTAGTTTAAAATGTTCTTAACCTTTGATTTCTTCATACACTAAGACGGACAGAATTACTCTTATTTCCTATACCATTTGTGCGCATGTGCGAAATATGCAATTATGGAGTGTGAAACTGATTGAAGCCTAACAAGAGCCATATTGGAATTTCGACGAATACGTTCAGAGCCTGAATTAATACGGATCAACTATAGAAAAGTCAAATTAATCCAACGTGTTCGCACGAGGATTTTTCAAACATGACTCGTTTAAATCTCATAAATCGTCAATCAGTATGAATTTCAACATTATACCTTGCAATTGTTTAAATATTGTGAGAATAAGAGTAAAAAGGCATCTTTTCAATTAAAAGTTAGAACTTTTTTTTAAATAAGAGTATTTAAAAAACACGTTAATATGTAAAATTTTGCTTTCTGTTCATAACAAATAAACTTGCTCCTGTTTATAAACGTACATATTGTCCTCCCCCCCAATGCACATGCTCCAACAAATGAGAAATGTGTATTATGACGTTTTAGACACAGACAGAAATTGAGAGGGATATCCTCGTTCTCGTATGTTGCTTCAGAATGACAATATTCCATTTCCCATCACGTAAGAATCGAAATAATTCGTGGCAGTTATAGTTTTGTCGTCATTCGACCAGGGACTTGAAATCTATATGTATTCGAATTTAACGCCAAGTGTTAGCGAGAAGTACAAGACCAAGTCCATGGTCAAATTAACACCATTGTGTTAACGGGTGCTTTAACTGTATTATGGTTTAAGTTATATGCACTAGTTGAAATCCTAGTATGAATATGTCCTAGATTGAATAGTAGTTTATTGTTCACGTTTGTAGGATTGCGGAGTTTGGGTATGTTTTGCTCAAATATTTCTCTTTATGTTTTATTCTTACTAATAGTTTGATAGAGACTATGATAACTTTTGTGTAAATGGGTATAGTCTACTACAATTCTGAACGACAAGCGATTTTTCTTTTGTTTGTGTGGCTAAAATTGACGAACAACCAGAGGAAAACACTGCACAGCTGGTAAAAGTGCGAAAAATGATTATTTGTTAATGAACATTACATGTGTTTCCACTAATATTAAGATCTTATAATTAAAACTACACTTAAAACTAATTGTTATGTGTCTAGTAAAATGTATTCAGTTGCACATTTTGGTTAATTTTTATGTATTATATAATTTGATTAGAGATATTTTGGTTTCAGTTGTTTTGGTTTGTTCTTGGCATTGTCAAAAGCTCAGCCTAACAAATTGAGAATACTTAGGTCAAACAGGATGCTAAGTATAAAGTACAGGGAAAGTAGATTAATGACATCATAAAAACTCCTAATTCTTTCATGATACAACACCGAGGCATAACATAGACAGGTACACATGAATTGTAAGAAAAGACTGGATGAGTCGACGGGGTATTAAATGTCACTTGCTATAACTGAAAAACAATGAAAGAATATGGAGTAAATGTACATGAATCTAGGTCTCTACAACTAAGCAAGAGAACAACGCTATTTTAATTGTTCTTCATCTCAAGAAGGTAAGTATGTATTACTCGTCTTGTGGGGGATGATGCAAAAATCGTAGCCTGTAACATGTCAACTCATAGTAAGAGCGGACGATATAATAAGTTTAAAACCCATGTGAAAGAAAAAATGTACTAAGACAATGGCAATCTCGACTGTTTACTGATAATATCAAAATACAATAAGAACATACTAAAACATGTTTTATAATAATCAGTCTTATGATACGCCCGTCGTCACCCCTCCATAACTCTTGAAAGAAAAACCGAAATTTCACGCACAAGTATACAGATCATGAGTCCATCTTACCCAATACCTCTACAAAGTTTGAAGTTAATTGTCCAATAGGTTGTCGAGTTAGTGCACGACATGTAAAAAAATGCCTTAAAATTGTAGAATAAAGTCACATAACTCCTGCAAGAAAAATCGAATATTCACGAAAAAGTATACAGATCGTGAGGTTATCATACCAAATACCTTTGCTAAGTTTGAAGTGAATTGGACAAATAGTTGTCAAGTTAGAGTGCGACATATGAAAAGGACAAGACAGACAAACAGACGGACGGACAATCGGTCATTGGTATACCATAATACGTCCGTCATTAGACTGGCGTATAAAAACAAAATAACCTTGGATGGTGTTCTCGAAGCTGTCTTGGGGATAAGAATCTCGAAAGATCATCTTAAGATCTCTCCATCTCAATCCTAACCTTATATTTCGCCTTTTGTCCAATATTTTTCTTAAAGATGAACATGAACGCATCATTAATCACGTTTCTTTCAAGAAACTTTGTACGGTTTTAAACTTTGAACTCAGTGTTCACGAAACGATTACTATCAATGCTGATAGTTATTTTAAAACTAAGTATGAAAAATCTAAATGGCATCAGGGTGCACAAGCCGAGTTGCAACTTTAAATATTATGGGACGAAGTTAATGTGAAGACCCAAATATTTCTAAAATTGTCTATTTATTATCTATCGTACCTTATATCCAAAACTCTAAGAATTCAAGAAGTTCTATTATATAGTGTCATGACTCGACATTTCAATATATAAATCTATTTTCGGTCACTGTGATCCTCATTGACCTTGACCCTTGACCTACTTTCTCCAAAATCGATAGGGTTCCTCCCACCTGGTATCCGACAATATATCCAAGTTTTCTTTCGATTGGATGTAAACTTTTTGAGTTATCACCCGGAAACCAAACTTGTCTGAAATTTTCAGCCTATTTTCGATCAGTGTGACCTTTACCTTTTACCTACTTCTCCAAAACCAATAAGGTTCCTCCCCTTCCTAGCACTTAACAATATATCCAAGTTTCATTTCAATAGAACGTAAACTTTTTGAGTTATCATCCGGAAACCAAATTTTTCTGAAATTGTCGGTAAGTGTGACCTTGACCTTTGACCTACTTTCTCCAAAACCAATAGGGTTTTCCCCTCCTGGTATTCAACAACATATCCAAGTTTTATTTCAATTGGAGGTACCATCTGGAAACCACTGTTTGACGCCCTCTCGCACGCACGCACGCCCGCCCGAAGGCCGGCCCGCCCGCCCGCCCGGCCGCCCTGCCGCCGGCCAAACCAATAGCAGAGTTCAACTTCGTTGCTACTAGGCTAAAAGAAAGGAAATGTGATAAATGTAAAGGAGACAACAT
>MJUU01057725.1:20830-39121 GCA_002080025.1 Modiolus philippinarum | reverse complement strand
ATACTTTGCATGTCTGACAGTTTGTGAAACATTCGAGGGGAATTTCGTAATTTGAGAAAAATAGTTCACTTGGATTATTTGAAAAAAAATAGACTGATTTATGTATTTTCTTAAAATCAAAAAGCACGTTATTTTATACATTTCTTGTGAAAACAACAGAATGTCGAATAGGTATCGGTAAAAACACTAACTGCCTGGAATTTGTCGCTTTCAAGAGCTTGGACAGTGCCTATATTCAGTATACACGTTTTCTTCCAAATGACCGGATATTACCAGCGAACAAAAATGATATACGGGACTGCCGAGTCAAATTTTTGTTACAGAAAAGATATCCTGTTAGTACAAAAATACACCATTTAGCACTCGAAGGGGATTGTATATGATGAAAAAAATATAAGCATTGTTCAACTTACTGAATCTTGGCATGTAGTCGTAGGAATTTGTCCCATTTCCGCATATATATAAATTTTTTTTTGGGGGGGGACACTTGGTATTTAATCTGGTAGGGGTGTACCAAAATGATTTCAGAAACATACCCCGAATTTATATACTGATCGATGTACTTAAAACATACTCCAAATTTATATAACAAATCCAAATTGGTGACCTGTATATATATATATTAAAAAATCAAAGAAACAAGGCATCAAGTGTATGAAATATTTCACTTTTATATAATTAAAGAAGATATTACACATGATATATGTTCCCTATTAAATTATTGCCCATTTTTACCCCTTTTCTTTATTTGATACCCAGATTTATCTACATTATTCTTTATATATCCGTATTTATATTCAAATGGACACACCTAAACTTTAAACATTTCGAGCTAAAAACAATACCCGAATTTTTGGCACATTCCTGTTAACTAAAATATATTAAGTTACCCCTCCCCCCCCCGCCCCCGATATATTTACTCCCGATTTACTCCATATCCCTTTATTTGCCCAATTCTTAATGATAAGCAAAAGGTGTATAATTTTGCAATGCTGCTCGGATGAAATAATTTTTTTGTTTAAAAATACATTAAAAAACATGTCATTTCGCAAATGTTACTAGTATTGTAAACTGTAAGGGTATTAATTTTAACAAGTTGTTAAGGAGATATGTCGGCATTTATTTATTTAATGGGTCAAACATACAGTTCTTACCCTCATTACTGGTATTGAGGCACTAATTTAATGCCTTTGCATTGGCGGTTCTAGTTGGGGGAGATGTGGTACCTCCATTATCTTAATTAAAAATTTCGTGTAGAATTTAGGCAAATAAACACGATTAAAACTAACAAAATCGACTTCATTCCCCCTTTTTGAATCCCCCTTTTCAAAGGCTTAATCCGCCATTGCCTCCAACTACAAAGAGTCCCTATCTCAAAAGTTCCGTATTGCAACATTGATAGAATGTTTGAAAAAGTGACAATTTTCGATTTGTGAATGCCGCTCCACATCTGCTAAATTGATGAGTTTCTGTAAAAGAAGTCATAGAAATACCCTCCAGAATATATCTATGAAAAGTGTAAACACACACCCTCAAAACCCATACAGAATGAAGCTATCTGTTATATTGTTGTTGACTATAGACAACTAACTTGTGATAAATTTTCAAGGCCTTGTAAAAAATGAACAAAGACTTACCTTTGTCCGCATGTAATAATCCGTTATATTAAAAATTCAAAAAACAAGATTGACAGCGCGCCAGCATTTGATTTATTTTCTGTTATACATGAGTGAACATATTAAACGAACAGTTCGAGAAGACCGTAAAATAAAACATCTAAACCACATGTATGGTAAAAAACCGCAACAAATGGCATAGCTACACAAGAAACACAAATGTATGTGCCTCAAATAGAAACTTGTCAAAACTTAAGTTCTTTTTTCTTTTGTGACTTCGCAGTTAACCTGTTAGGGGATGACCATCTGATTTTCGGGGGTGCGGGGCGATTTTGCTTAGAAAAAATTATTTATTTTCATGAAAATCTCGAAGAAATTATTTATTTAACCAAACGTCAATTTGTATTCCTGTTATTGATATGTACTTTTAAATCTTTTGTTGTCTTGTGTCTTTTTCGGGAAGATTGATATGGACTAAACATTGCCAGGACCGAGAAAAACAAATATAACAAAATTTCGGCATTTATATATTGGTCTTTTTTCTAAATATTAGAATTACCCCGAATAACTTTAAATTGCCTCTGGTATTAAAAAAAAATTATACGTTGTATTCTTTAATTCTTTTATTTATTGTACATTATATTTCAAAGAAGTAGAGTAATTTAGTCGTGAATTTTGTTCCTATGTTGAGCTTTTTTCAAATCTTGTTGAAAATCGTGTAAAGTGGTCCCTGGTACTTACACTTCCTACAAATAAGAAAATAAACCACACTTTTATGTTTTCTGACAATTAGCAGTCGATGGTGGCTGTAAATAGCTTTTGAGTCCATTTAAGCCATTTTAAAAGACATGTGCTTGGAAAGATTAAGGTAATAACACGGGCTCTCCAGCACTATGATCGAGAGCCCAGAATCGCGTGAGGGGAGTCCTGAGCCCAGTGAATGGAGCTCAGAGCTCTGAGTGGAGCCCGGAATGTTAAAGGCTTTACTCTAAGAAAACACGAGTGAATACACATTATATAACGTTCAATAAAAAGAGATGTGATTTCTATAAAAAAAATGTAATACTGTACAATTTAAATACGGGATGTTATGCTAAAGTAGATCTTAAATGTTTGAAACTGGATGGGAGCAAATAAACTTTCGTTCAATGCGACGTAATTGAAATCTGTTTTTGTAGAATTCGCAATCAAAGTGCCCGTCTTTCTGCAAAACTTCACTTTTATAGAAAACTTAAAAAAAAAAGCAAAAGGATTATTCGATTGCAATTTCATTGTAATATAATTTTTTTTAATTAACTCTCATTTCCTGTGAAATAGGCATATACACTCAATGTAGATATAATTTTGTGGCCGGCAGCCCTTTGTTTAATCTGTAGTTTTGCTATTGAAGATGCAATTTATTGCATATTTTCAACAAATTCAGAACTAAAGCTGCAATTGTTATTAGAAGATTAAAAAACTAAATGTTACCCGGAACATGGCAAAGCGTGATGTTATATTATTATAACGAAACTGCATCTATTTTCACTGATTAGGTAAGCGTAAAACATGTGATTGATACATGTATATTGCATTGGTGACATGACAGAGGCTCACAGTGGGTTAAAACTGTAAATGTATATGTACAATGGACAAACACAGAGCTGAAATAATAAAGGCACATTTTACTTTCGGATATATAACAACCTTTTGAATTTTATTTTTATCTAATTGCAGTGCATTTTTTGCGGTAAAATAGTATACATAATTCTGCGAAATCCGCTATAAATATCAGAATTCTCTTGCAAACAATTATACAAATATATGACTCTTGTCTTCAATTATGTCAGCGTCTAATTTGATTTGATTAATTAATTTATTTATTATTTATCTTTCATGAAATAAAAGATACAGGAAACAATATATCCGAGTTGTCTGCTTAATATATTTCTTCCTCAAAATTGTATGCAAGGAAATACGCAGTACAAAAAGAACTGATACAGTCCTGTTATGGACAGTCAGGTACATTGGCAATTATTGTCCCTGGGACAGTACATTTTTCATTGATAGTGTGCCATGCTACCATGTCAGTTTAAAAGTGGCATATCTAAATAATTAATCGTTTGAGTTTGAAGTTCAAGTTTCAAAGATGCCTATTGTGGTTAAAGAGTTTGGGTTGGATCGAGTATAATAATGGAATCACAAGCTTGAAAAAATTTTCAGATCCCAAGAAATAAATTCAATTTCCCGAAAATGAAAATGACAACGCAGATCGCGGATCCCTTAAAGGATTTATCCCGAATTCCCGCTGAATAAATATCTGATCCCAGTGTCCCGTATAAGCTGTCCCTCCACCCCTCAATAAATTGTTGTAAAAATACAGAGATTGTAATAAATAACAATTTACCCAAGTTAACTGCAAATTTAGTTTTTACATATGACCATTTACACATATTCTCTTCAGTGCAGATCAAATCAAAATATTGAAAATTCATAAACATCGTGTATACAGATACTGAAGGTAGATAAAAGGTTGATCCGATCTCCGAATTCTGTAAAAAGCAATTTTCAATCCTGAGTTGAAGAAAATGACACTGATGCAATTTCCAGACCAAGAATCCCGGCTCCATAAATTGGCTGATCCTGTCGTCACTAAGACCTTCCGTCCCTCAAACTTGAAGAATGTTTTATTAACAGGGGTTTATTTTACCTTTGTCCTTGAATTATTTAAAGAATTTTTTGCTACTTAAGATAACAAGAAACATGCACTTTTTCCCATTTTCATTCGTTTCGTGGAAAATAAGGGTCATAGATGTACTTTCTTCAGTTTTATGGAATTATTTTTAAAAACATGATTTTAGAGAGTTTAAAATTTTAGTTAAAGAACACCAATAATAAAAATTGTGCGGAGCGAAGAATCTGCAAGCTTCAAACAAGACGTAAATTTAGATTATATGTACTTGCTTCATATATCAGGAAATCACAGATGATAGAGTATTAAAAAATGTTTGAAATTAAAATACGAAAAAGATAACATGATTGAAATTTGAGTTTAAAAGTTTAAAATATTGCAGAAAGGAAAATTTAAGATGTTGAGAATAACTGTCCATGTCTGTGAATGATGCCCACAGTCAATGTCAGACATGGTAAATGTTGAGAACATTTGTCCATGACTGTAGCTGACAATGACAGTCAATGTCAGTCTAGGTAATTGTTTAAAATGTTTGTTAATGTCTGTATTTGATGTTAACAGTCACTGTCAGACAGATGAGAGTTTAAAGTGTTTGTCCTTGACTGTGAGCAATGGCCACAGACACTGACAGTCCAGGTAAATTTTTATATAGTCTAAGATCGTCTGTCAGTGTCACCAGCAGCCAGACACAGTCATGGGCAGACATAGTAAAATTCTGTCAACGACTGTCAGTGTCAATGGAAGTCTCTAACAAACAGTTACAGAAAATTTCACAGTCTTTCTCAGTTTTTGGCAGTTGCTGACAGTCAAAAAATGACTGTCACTGGTAAGGACAGTCATTTTTTTTGTTCATAGTGATGGATGAATCTTTCATCTAAAAGTATGAAAATGCATTTGAATTCATTTTATCATGATGGTGTACATAAGAAATGATTTGTTTAAGATTTTTTGGAGAAGATTCGCAAAATTGTTATGCTGAATGGAATAGATTCACGTGAAAGTGGGAAAACCTCTTTGTAGACTGAATATTTGGGAGTTAAGCATTGACTGTCCAAGTTGTAAATCTCTGGAAGTTGCACTTTTGTCTTTGAGTGGCAAGCTTGCTGTGAACAATATACGTCCATGCTGTGAAATATATTATGTTTTATATTGACCAAACAGTTCATATTCCCTATACCATACATCCCCGACCCCCGGGTTGTGAGAAGGGAGACTTTCCAATTACTAAAGCGCTGCCTGGTTGACGATCATAGAACTACAAAACTGCGCAGTTTCTTCTATTTGTGTAACTGAAAAATCGGCACTTGTTTTAATCGTATAACACAGCAAAGGTGACCTGACAAACTTACCTGAGCACCGTGTACACATAGCAGGGAGTCAGAATAACATTTTTGCGATGTTTATTCAATCTAAAATGTATTTTATGAAATAATTAAAATCATCCCTAAAATCATAGACATATAGATACATCTATATGTCTCTGCTAAAATGCATAGAACTTGAGGCAGTTATATACAACTTTTAAAATCAAATATTACCATTATATCTTATTTTTATTCCTAAAATGTTGTATTTCAGCACTTGCGACAGATAAAAATGTATTCAATTAAATTTTATCGGAATACACATCGATCTCCAGGTGACACTGGACTTACCTGAAATAATGCTATAATGTTTGGTGTTTGGTGCGTGGTAAAATGTTGAATATCAAAATGAAAATATAAATTATTTCTTTCATACGGCGAAAACGATTTATTTCAACATCTCACATGTAAGACCGCAATCAGAATAAGTGCCGGACGACTCTGAAGCGGCAAATATTAATGAAATATAATGAAAAGAAAATGCAATGGGTGTCAATAAAATTGTTGTAAATGTGAAATTGAAATTAGCTTGAAAACGAAAAATAAATGGTTACTAGTATTTCTCAATGCATAGACTTATTTGTATATAATAAGTCTATGCTCAATGTAAAGCTACAAGTTATGCTGTGGACAGCCTTATATATGTGATTGCTTGCACCGATTCCAGAGTGTGTCAATTTTCGAAAGCTACTTTTTTTAAATGAACTGCTTTTAGTAGCAGACTGCAAAAAAATATTTTCATTTCACGAAATACACAAAGGAAAATGAAAAAAAAATGCGCATTTTTTTCATGTTCAATCTTGATTTCGTTCATGGTGAAACATTCTGCATGTGAATAATAAAGTTTTTATATACAAAATAAAAATAAAAATAATTGAGATAGAAAATGTTGCAAAGAAATTTCGTAAAAATAAGAATGTCCTTTATTAGCGGTAACAGATACCTATGTTATGTCACTGTCGGTCCGCATCCTGTATATTGTTTATTGTCCTAATTAACAAGGGTACAAAATGTACTTGTAACTCCCATCTGTATGAAGTCACCTGTGGCCACTGGTAGCAACTATCTCGTGTTATATAATATGTGATGTCAATCAAAGTTGTGTTTTTGTTTCAACAGTAGAAACCAAAAGTATAGCTGAACTTAGGTAATAAAATTTTAATAAATGGCCAATATTAATAATAGATTTTTTTTACTAAAAACAAAACAAAAGAGAAATGTGTTACATATTTTTGTATAATTATTCATTAGCAGCGAAGTGGTATTAAAGATAGAAAAAAATAAAACACTATGAATATCCTCCTTTATTGCTTTCTACACGACAGCCGCAATTTTGAAACCAGAGGTGAGAGAGAATATAGATCATGTAAAACTTGAAATGGGTCACTTCAACTTTCAGACTTTGTTTCCATATTTAGACTCATTTAAGAAATTTATTTCTGGACAAAGACGAATTAAATACAGGAAGAAAATATCATCTATTCGCAAAAATAAGTGTGAATATATCAGCGGAGTTCTGAAATTTTGCTTCAAATTCAACTCTCGAAATATTTCAATTCTTCGGATAAGATATATATTGCCGAAATACTTGAATTCTTCGCATAAGACATATATTGCCGAAATATTTGAATTCTTCGAATGAAACATATACCGCCGAAATATTTGATTTTTTTTTTGGATGAAACATATATTGCTAAAATATTTTAAATCCTTGAATGAAACATAAATTGCGGAAATACATGAATTCTTCGGATAAGACGTATATTGCCGAAATATTTGAATTATTCAGATGAAATATATATTGCAAAATTCAGTTTCGTATAAGAATTAACATTACTTTATGTGAATTCTTCGGACGAGACATCGTTTTAATTCTATTTTCAGATGCATATATTATTGAATTAAATATGCAAATTTTTGGGATGAGACCTAATTATTGAAATCATTTGAAACTAACATTTTTATTTTTATTCCTTTTTAGATAGCTTTATTTTCAAGAATGAATATTAACCGTAGTTTAAGAATTTCGGTATTTAATAAATACTTTTATTTTAAATACGTGATCAAACATTCTGATTTGATTTTTTAAATATTGTTAAGTAATTATACAATATGATGTACACACTGACCGGCTGTTAATTAAGCTGTTATTTGGTCTGATCACGTGCCGGGGGCACTGCCAATGTATGTGGTACTGGGAATGTTCTGACAAACGGTGTAGCATTTTCAGCCGAACTGTCTAAAATGGGATATATTTTTCTTAACTTTGTCTTGAAAGGGGTCGCATTTTAACAACTAAATTGACTAAATGATTGGCATATTGGCTTAAAATGTTGATAAATGGTAATTGTTCTGTAAGAATGGTTCTATATTGTTACATATTTGTCTAGAATGGGGTATAGGGATCCATCAAAATTTGTCTAGAAAGGGGTCAGGGTTTTGAACCACCGGAAGAACATCCCCGTAAATTTTCAGACCAGGTGCCCTATCTACTTTGAACGTCACGTGCCAACATGCAGAATTTGCAAATTAAGTAAAAATTAAGTAAAAATCGTATTTTTTAAAGAACAAAAAAAAATAATTTTCTATATCCATTTAGACATTTTCTATTGTATGATGTGTTTCTTTTATACATTAATAAACGGGAACGTGTCTTCAGTGCACTGTTACAGTCCTAAGTGCACTTGTAAGCCAAAAATAATATCTTGTGAAAATGTGTCCTTCCTGTTATATGTTTCGTTGGAAAATCTGAGAGGACAATATTTCATGATCATCATGCGTTTTATTCTGTCCTCGGACTTCATCATAGGTAACAATTGTAAAGGTGAACAGTATTTCACAGCAGACACTATTTAATGTTAATGGAGTCCTGTGCGGTGTTTAAACGTTCCCCCTATTTGCACTGGCATGTTCATAATATTACATCTATAATGCGTGGATGTTCACTTACATTCGAAAGCTTAAAAAATGGTTTTCTGTCAAAAAAGTAGAACACTTTTTTGTAGCCTTGTACCGGTAAGTCTTTTCGTTTAGTCAGTTTTTCTAATATAAACATTATACATATGATTATTAGCCACTATATCACATAATCGACACTAAAACGTTTTGAAAAAAAAATGATGGCAGGCATCATAGTAATTTTGTTGAAGGTAGGCATTTTGGGTTAGTTTTGAGTAAATCTATAGACTTTTCCCTGGAACGGATGAATGTACGCTTGTTGTAAATGCACAAGTGGATGACATATAATTACATTCGTTCTGCTTTGTATGGAAATCCCCGTTTTTGATTGGTTACGAGTACTTCCGATCATTTCCGTAACTGTGTTTTATCATTCAGTAAAACTACAGCAGCACGCGACTCCTTGACAACGACATAAGTAAACAAGACGGCGGCGTAATCTAAACTAGGAAATGGTGCATTATCCACGAATTTCATTACGTTATATAACGTGAAGACTTGCATTCAATTTACGGAATGTAATTATAAGTATTGAATGCAATATTTTGTAGTTTTATTGTCGTGTAAAAGGGTGGACCGTAGCACATTTTTCACATGCTTCATTCAAAATGTGCTACGGTCCACCCTTTTACACTCCAATAAAACTACAAAATATTGCATTCAATTCTTAAGTGAAAGTTGAAAATTTACTTACTTGTTCTGTGTCTTGGGTCACCAGTATGTATACACGATCTAAACTGAATCGATTTTCCATGCATCATATAACTTTTTGAATTTTATATCAAAGTCAGTGGTTACTCGTGACAAACACAGTGTACAGGATGACCATTCACATATTGATTTTTGTACTATAAAGGGTCAAGCTTTCACATTTTAATTTTACACAATCGCTGCTGTTTTACACACAATATTGTTGGTGCATAAAATAAAATAAAAAATAGGTCTTAAACTTCATAAGTCTACTGCTATATATATTTAGACCATTTTAGGTATTTTGATCTCGTAATTCTTTCATACACAGTAAAACTTTTTATAACGGCATAATTGACTACGACTTACAAGAAATCCAATTTACGGTTAAAGTACTGAGTGGTGTAGGTAGAAGAGCTAGGTGAGTTTGGAATTAAGAAACACGAATGAGAAAAGAACTCAAAACAGGTTGAGTTTTTTGTTAGGGGATAAACACATAAATAGGCTAGCAGAGATGGTTATTTAGTTTATGTCATCCTTATAAAAAAAGGGGGGGGGGTCCCATTTTGAACTCGTGACTAAACTAATCAAGTGCCTTCTGATTTCCTAGCTTTCCTCTAAGTAGCAATCTTTTAAATCGTTTTCTGCGACAAGAGATTTTGCCCGATACACACATTTAAGACGGTTAAATTTAAGAGTTTGAACCCTAGCCTTTTTCTTTCTGTCTGCTAAAAATAGGTATATGTATACATAATTTGGCAGTCTAAATAAAGACATGTTCCAACATGAAGCACACTATTCTTAATAAAATCTAGCCAATCTTTGCTTATTTTTCTGAATGCCATGACTAAGAAGTGTTTGATTTAAAGTTTTAGAGACTGAGTCTTCAAGCTAACATGGTAGGCATATTGAAAGCTTGCGAATATTGTTTCAATAACACCATTCAAATTGATTGACCTATCTTTTCACAAATGCTTTAAATAAAAAAGTTCAAGCGGTCTTTTGAAATTGAAGGCTGTTGTTACTAAAGTATATATTGATCTTTCAAAACATAAACTCGTGACAAGTAAGCAAGCTAGATATACTGGATATACGTCTCATGCTTTATATATGCTAACGATGGCTGAGGACTGAACCCACAAAATACCGTTCGAACAGACCGTGCATTGATTACTTCAAAAATCCGTATTTTTTTTTCTATAGGAAAAAAGAAGAGAAAAAATGCAGTTTTCCAGAATTCCTATTAAGTTTGTCTTCTTCCTTTAATTATGTATTTTTTTCTTTTTTTTTGTTTGGAGGGGGTGTCCGGAAGATTGTCTCCCTAGTTAATTTGGGATGGCTGATTATTAAATCAAGGAGAATTGAAGGAGTGATAACGTATGAGTTTGGAATGTATTCTTTTTTAACAATCGGAATTTTGCAGTGGCAATTTTTTAAACGCTCGTGCCCCCATAATAAAAAAGAATTGATTAGAAAAAACACCTTAATGATGCTGATGCAAACAGTGCATTTGCTCCTTTAAAATTCATTCAAACCTTTTTCAATTTATGACCATTTGTTAATATTTCAATGAAGTTTCAACACGTACTTCTAAATTAATCGAGCAGACCGAAATGTATAGGAATTGTTGTTGTGTTTGAGTGGACGATAAGCATTCTGAAACACCATATACGTGATCTTTAATAAATCCTCTTATGTCAAGCATGCAAACGTATATCTTTCAAAACTTCAGCTTTACAAACACGTGACATGTAATACCGGCACGAGTTTTTCTTCTCTCTCTATTGAATTGTTTCAGTAATGATTAAAAAAAATAATACAAAAGACAAATACAAAAAAATGGTAAGACAAATAACGAATAGCATAACTTCAAATTATGGGTCAGAAAATAAACATGTCTTTTCAATTCAAATGATTTCTTTTTATTAACTCTATGTTGGCTGTGAAGCAGATAAAAAAACGAGTTCTATTACCATGAACATCCCTCTACCCCGATTATATAAAAGTGCTGTGTCGTTTTTTTTTAACTGTCATCTTAAATCAGCGCATGATGTTTAGAATATATGTGACCCTTTACTGGCACCAGATATAGAACAAATGCTTCCATCATCTTGTGCGCGATAGCAAAAGAAAAATGCAACGTGCACTTATGTCATTAGTGAAAGCTTGTACACGTTACCTGCTGTTTTCTTTCACTTTTATTATCATAATTTTTTTAATAGCAAAATTGATCTCTTCCTGATATAGCTGAAATATTACTAACTATATGAGTAAACATCTAAACAATCAAATAATCATAACATTAGAATGGTATTCTGATTTTCTAAAGGTTTATTTTGTTGCAATATTACAGTTTTCCTTACATTTTTAAAAATTGTAGTAAACATATATTGTAATGCATTTTAAAGAGATGTTTTGCGTTGGTGCGAACAATGCCTCTGCTCTATGAAAATCCTTTAAGCATATTTCAATTAATGAGTGGATGGATATGGGATGCCTTTCTCCCACTTCTTTCCTCATTTCTCCAATCCTTTTTCTCTAGCTGTTTCTCTTTCTTGTCTTCTTTTCTTTCCCTTTTCCCTTCCCCAACCCTTGCTCCTTTCTCCTGTCCTTTCTCTTCCCCCCTTTCTTTGGGTCTCACTATACCCTGTCCGCCTTCTGATTTATGAAAATTCGTAAAAATATGGTAATGAAACCTCAACGAGTACACCGAAATAAATCGAGCAGACCGAAAGGTAAATAGATATTTTGTGGTTTTAAAGTGAACGATTAATGTCTGAGACATCTTATACGTGATCATTGAATAATACACTTGTGCCATGCGTGCAAACGTACATCTTTCAATAAACCCAGACATTTTGATTACAAAAATAATTGTGAGTTCAGAAAATAAGTCTGTCTTATCAATACAAATAGATTTTCTTATATCATCTCTGTGTCGGCTGCGGAACGCGGAGCTATAGCATAATGAAAAAAAAAATAGTGAAAATTCGCGCAGAGTTTTCAGAACATTTTTTCAATAGATATTCGTGAATCAATCTTCATGACGCGGTACCAATGCCTTTTGCGTTTGGTTTTGAGGTATGATTGGGGTAATGAAGATCACTTTTGGTTTGTGCTGGATTGCTAATACATTTAATTAGTCTTTCCGTGATAACGTTTGCTTTATATATTAAGAAATTTTTACTAAAAATCACATTTATTATTGCTTTTGTAAAATAACAAAACTGTTGCCAGGTTTTTGAGACATAATTTACTTTTTTTCCATGTGCGCCATTACGATACGTCAATACGTATACGCTTTTGCATACGTCTTAGATGCAACATCTCTAGTTACAAGTTACAGAGTGTATTCAGTCTGTTACTTGTATTCCGAGTGAATAAATTATTTTTCAATTAACTGGTAAAATCGAATTATACATGGGATTTTAGAAAGCGGGACTGTAAGTCCCGAAAATTGTATAAAACTTACACGATAATTGAATTAAAAAATTTTATAAATATTTCATTTTACGATATTGGAAAATTAAAAACTTTTTATGCAACATTTAAAGAGGGTGCGTACGCCCTGTCTACCGTGGGACACATCATAGTGCCTGGGATTTTTGTTGTGAATTTGAGAAAATTACAATTTTGCCATATCCTATGAATAAAAGTATATTGGTATCCACTATAATGACAACTTCTACACATGTTCTGACTGTGACAAAACGGTAAAGTTAACCACACAATTGCAATGGCCTAAAATCGACTGTGACAGTTTAGGACAGTGCATGTCAGTACATGTAAATTCTATAAACGTCTATCATTACCTGTATCAGTACATGACAGTCCATAATTGGTCAAATAAGTACTGTCACTATTAGGGACAGTCCATCACAAGCATGGCAGTCTTTAACGGTTAAAAATGTACTGTCACAAGCGAGGACAGTTATTAACAATACAGGTAAATACTGTAACTTACTGTAATTTACTGTTACAGTGTCTGACAGTTTGTCACAGTCATGGGTATGTCTATAAACTACTGTTAAGGACTGTCCCAATCAATAACAGTACTTTTCTAGTCTTCTCGGTTGTTGATAGGACGTTTCCAGTTCATGACAGTTAGAAAAAGACTGTCACTGGTATGGACAGTACTTTTTTTGGTTCATAGTGTTTCGATTATGGATACAAAGCCACCATTAATTGCAAGTAGCATCAGTGATTGAATGAGATTTTAGTAATAAAATCGGCAAATCATTCAATATTTTACGAAAGGATATGGAGTAAATGAACATGAGACCATAACACATATGTTAACTCCAACTGCAATAATTTTAATGAGCTGTATGGCCATTTCGGAATTTTATTCCTCATCAGCAGCGTTAGAAACCAAACAAAGGAAATCCATAATTTCAATAAATGTTTAAAATGCATAAAACAGATCGCACATATGCCTTTAAAATATCCAACCACCACAATATTTACAAGATTTTTCTACAAAAATTAAATAATGGTTGTTTTGCATGCATTATATCAATAATTTGCACATACATTTTGTTAATACCAAAAATTCGTTGAGTCTGGAGATTAAACGTAAAATTTCCATAGGTTTAAGACTATCGGCCGAGTGCGAATCGATGAGATCATTATTATAGTCTAAACAATAGATGCGACCCCAAAAATAAATAATAACTGCAATAAAATCAATAATGTTTGATACAGTAATAATGATTCTTTAAACAATCAAATATATTGCTTGACTACTATAATAATCCTTTAATCTTTAGCCCGAACGGGAACCGGGATTGCATCATCATTTTATCTAGTTTTAGTCAGAAAAATTATATATTTGAATGTGTCTGATTTAAAACTATTCTTTTCTAGTTATCATAACGATTTTTGGTAAATTGGAAATTGCGGGATTTAAAAGGGGGCACGAGGGGGTTCATTTTCAGGCAAAAATCTTTAAATTTCCCTAAAACAGTGGACAGTAAATTTACAAATACGGAACACGAATTTTATTGATAACAGCAAATAGTGCTTTTTATTTACGGGATTTAACAGAACAGAGAACACTAAATGGTCCAAAACAGTTAACAAATGATTTATTTCACAAAAAGCAACCAGCTGATAATACCCAAAACACGTTAACAACCCCACCCCCCTCATTAACTTAGTACCCAATTTTATAATCAGTGTTTTTGTGTGTAAAATTTGGGTCCGAATATCGGACCCATTCCCAATGCAAAAATTACTTATTTTTTCCCAAAATAATGTGTAATTTTCCCAATCCTGCAGTGCCATGGATTTGATAAAAATTTAACCAACGTAAATACTTGAATTTGGCATTTTTATGTTCAAGTCGTGTACTAAAACATGTTGAAATATACTTGCGAGTTCTTTCGCATTCCACGTATTTTCCCTACTCTAAATATTTTTTCTAGCCAATCAAACGTCGTTGATTTCGCGGGTAATATCAAGGTCTTGTTAAAAGGTCAAGATCATATGTGTCAAAACAATCATGACATCGGAAACTAAATCGGCGAACCAAGCCATGTTTTTAGACTACATTTTCGTTCTTGTAATAAATAGACAATAATTACAAAGATAAAGAACCGACGATAGGCACTACTGAGTCCGAGAAAGGCAAGATAGTTACATTATTAGCGTTCTCACAATGCACAAATGTACGAGAAATAAAATGCCATTTCATGTACACGGCCGGTTACCATGCATAGATACAGGAAATAAAAGGTTACAACCTGAAGATTTGGCTCTCAAGTTCCATTTTATAGATTTTCATAAAATACCACAAATAGGGACTCCCAGAGGAAGACTTAAATGTCTCTCTGAACCTAAAGACCTAAATGTTCATGAAAATAATCTAGCACCCTCCAGCCTGCACCACTTTCTTTCTAAAAGAAAGAATAATGGGTAACAGGTTTATAAAAGTCCATAAAATAGTGTTGATAATGCATTTTTGTATTTTCCCAAATGGAGACATTTCGCGTTTATTTTCCCAATTCGAAGGGACCCGGACCAAGTCCCAAAAAGGTGAGAAAAAACACTGATAATAAATAACACACTTGTATGTTTTCTGACATGTTAGCAATCAAACATAGCAGTAAATAGCATTTTATGTCGATTTAAGCCATTTTACAGATTTTTTTTTTAGCTCATCTGACCCGAAGGGTCAGTGTGAGCTATTGCCATCACTTGGCGTCCGTCGTCCGTCCGTCCGTCGTCCGTCCGTTTAACTTTTCACATATTCATCTTCTCCTCTAAAACCACTGAAGCAAATTCAACTAAACTTTACAGGAATGATGTATGGAAGGTCTTTTACACAGATTGCTCATTTCGTTCCGATCCGATAAAAAACATGGCCGCCAGCGCGGAACTTAGGTTTAACATTGGACCCTACGGGAAAAATCACATTTTCATCTTCTGCTCTGTAAAGGCTGAAGCAAATTGAACCAAACTTTACAGGAGTGATGTACTTTAGGTCCTTAACAAAGATGGCACATTTCGTTCCGATCCGACGAAAAACATGACCGCCAGCACGGAACATGGTTTAACATAGGACTCTATGGGGAAATCACATTTTCATCTACTCCCCTGAAACCACTGAAGCAAATTCAACCAAACTTTACAGGAATGATGTATGGAAGATCCTTTTCAAAGATTACTCATTTTGTTACGATCTGATAAAAAACATGGCCGCCAGTGCGGAACTTAGGTTTAACATTGGACTCTATGGGAAAAATCACATTTATATCTTCTGCTCTGAAAAGGCTGAAGCAAATTGAACCAAACTTTACAGGAATGATGTACTATAGGTCCTTAACAAAGATGGCTCATTTCGTTCCGATCCGATGAAAAACATTGGACCCTATGGGAAAAATCAGATTTTCATCTTCTGCTTTGAAAAGGCTGAAGCAAATTGAACCAAACTTTACAGGAATGATGCACTAAAGGTCTTAACAAAGATTGCTGATTTTGTTCCAATCCGATGAAAACATGGCGGCCAGCACGGAACATGGTTTAACATAAGACCCTACAGGAAAATCACATTTTCATCTACTCCTCTGAAATAACAGAAGCAAATTCAATCAAACTTTACAGGAATGATGTATGGAAGGTCCTTTACAAAGATTGCTCATTTTGCTTCGATCCTATAAAAAACATGGCCGCCAGCACGGAACTTAAGTTTAACATTGAACCCTATGGGAAAAATCATATTTTCATCTTCTTCTCTGAAACGGCTAAAGCCAATTGAACCGAACTTTACAGGAGTGATGTACTTACGGTCCTTAACAAAGATGGCTCATTTTGTTCCGATCCGACGAAAAACATGGTCGCCAGCACGGAACATGGTTTAACATTGGACCCTACGGGAAAATCACATTTTCATCTACCCCTCTGATATAAGTGAAGCAAATTCAACCAAACTTTACAGGAATGATGAATGGAAGGTCCTTTACACCGATTGCTCATTTCATTCTGATCCAATAAAAAACATGGCTGCCAGTGTGGACCTTAGGTTTAACATTGGACCCTATGGGAAAAATCACATGTTCATCTTTCCTGCAGAAGCAAATTCAACCAAACTTTACTGGAAGGATGAATAGAAGGTCCTTAACAAAGATTGCTCATTTCGTTACAATCCGTTAGAAAACATGGCTGCCAGCACGGAACATAGTTTATCATTGGACCCTATGGGAAAATCACATTTTCATCTTCTTTTCTGAAACCACTGAAGCAAATTCAATCTAACTTTACAGGAATGATGACTGAAGCTACTTTACAAAAATTGCACATTTCATTTCAATCCAACAAAAAAATTGCCTCAAGTGCAGAACATAGTTTAACATTGGAGCCCAGTATGAGAAACCATCCTTTTCATCATCTTCTCTAAAAACAATTAAAGAAAATTATACTAAATGTATAGAAGGTCCTTTGCAAAAATTACTCATTTCAATAGGATCAGACAAAACACACGGGTGCTAATTGAGAACATACCTAAACACACTATCCCATTGGTAAAAAACATGATCATTTTTGGTCATGCATGGCATAGAAGCGTTTTGTCAGGTCTCAGTCTCAGTCTCTGAGCCTCTAGTTTTAAGATAATACTACTCAAAGGACATCGTGTAACAAAACCATTTTGTCGTTGCCAGTGTATGAACATTTGCCCTTCCAAATGGCAGTCAGTTTAGTTTGGTTCCGTTGGTCCTATAAAACGAATTATAACAAAAGCCTACAATTTTTTACAAAGTCTGTATCAAAATTTTATTCAATTGGCAAATTCGATGGATGGATCTTTCATCTAAAAGTATGAAAATGCATTTGAATTCATTTTATCATGATGGTATACATAAGAAATGATTTGTTTAAGATTTTTTGGAGAAGATTTAATGCATTCGCAAAACTGATACGCTGAATGAAATAAATTCACGTAAAAGTGGGAAAACCTCTTGTTAGTCCCCGAGGGTATTCATCAGCCCAGTAGTCAGTACTTCGAATGACCCAAAAGCCGATTATTTTTGGAAACTTGCAATATCTGAATTTTCGTAAATTTTGTTGAAAACTAAGGAGTATCTCCCTCTTGCAAAGCTCTGTCCTTAGCTGGTTTTGGCTTTACTTTTAGATCATTTTGGTTTTTTGTACTCTTTCAGTTTTTAAATATTTTTGAGTTTATGGTCTTCCAAACGTTTAGATTTTATCTGCACTGAAGAGACATAAGTTGTCGAAATGCGCATATGCAGAAAGTAAATTCTCAGTAATTTCGGTATTAAGTTATTTAAGACTGAATATAGTTGGGAGTTGAGCATTGACTGTCCTTGTGAATCTCAGGAAGTTTTTTGTCATTGCATTTCTGTCTTTGAGTGGCAAGCTTGCTGTGAACAATATACGTCCATGCTGTGAAATATATTATGTTTTATATTGACCAAACAATTCATATTCCCTATACCATGCAGTCAACCCCGGGGAGGTGGGGGGGGGGGGGGGG
>MJUU01057725.1:2928-20811 GCA_002080025.1 Modiolus philippinarum | reverse complement strand
GAGAAGGG
This sequence comes from Modiolus philippinarum, assembly GCA_002080025.1. Taxonomy (NCBI): domain Eukaryota; kingdom Metazoa; phylum Mollusca; class Bivalvia; order Mytilida; family Modiolidae; genus Modiolus; species Modiolus philippinarum. Next base: position 20,803 of record MJUU01057725.1, on the reverse strand, counting down.
AAACTTGCTTCAAATTCAACTTTCAGACTTTGTTTCCATATTTTGACTCTTTTCAGAAATTTATTTCAGGACAGAGACGAATTACATGTAAATACAAGAAGAAAATATTACCTTTTCGCAAAAATAAGTGTGGATATATCAGCGGAGTTCTGAAATTTTTTGTCATATTCAACTCATGTTAGACTTTATTTTCATGTTTAAACTCGAAATATTTTAATTCTTTGGATAATATATACATTGCCGAAATATTTGAATTCATCGAATGAAACATATACCGGTACCGCCGAAATATTTGAATATTTTGGTGAAACATTTTTTGCTAAAATATTTGAAATCTTTGGATGAAACATAAATTGCGGAAATACTTGAATTCTTTGGATAAGACGTATATTGCCGAAATATTTGATTTTTTTTAAGATGAAACATATTTTGCAAAATTCAGTTTCATATAAGAATTAACATTACATTATGTGAATTCTTCGGATGAGACATCGTTTTACATCTACTTTCAGATGCATATATTATTGAATTAAATATGTGAATTTTTGGGATGAGACCTCAATCGTTTTACAACTAAAATTTTTATTCCTTTTTTAGATAGCTTTATTTTCAAGAATGAATATTAACCATATAGTTTAAGAATTTCGGTATTTAATAAATACTTTTATTTTAAATACGTGATCAAACAGTTTGATTTGAATTGTTAGATATTGACCTGATATGATTTGAGTAATTACACAATATGATATATTACTCTATTTAATTGACCTGACTGGTCACGGATCAATTATATCCGGATTATTCGTATTAACATTACATACAAGACAGAGAACATTAAGCCACGCCCAACCTGTTCAATAAATTCGAGTAATACACACTGACCGGCTGTTAATTAAGCTGTTATTCGGACTGATCACTTTTGACCGATCTACTTTGAACGGTACGTGCCAACAGAATTTGAAAATTAATTAAAAACCGTATTTTGAAGGAACAAAAAAATTAAATTCCTATATCCATTGATACATTTTCTATCTTTTGATGTGTTTCTTTTATTCATAAATAAACGGGAAAGTGTCTTAAGTGCACTGTCCGAGAAGACAATATTTCATGATCAACATGCGTTTTATTCTGTCCTCGGACTTTATCAAATTTGTAACAATTGTAAAGGCGGACAGTATTTCTTGTTACACACTCTGGAGTCTCGTCACGTTGGTGTTCAGACGTTCCCCCTATTTGCACTGGCATGCACATAATATTACATCTTTAATGCGTTGATGTTCACTTACATTCGAAAGCTTAAAAAATGGTATTCTGTCAAAAAAAGTAGAACACTTCCTTGTAGCCAGGCATCATAGTAATTTTGTTGAGGGTAGTTTTTATTCATTTTGGGTTAGTTTTGAGTAAATCTATAGACTTTTACCTGGAACGGATGAATGTACCCTTGTTGTAAATGCACAAGTGGATGACACGTGAAAGTTGAAAACTTACTTACTTGTTCTGTCTCTTGAGTTACCAGTAGGTATACACGATCCTAACTGAATTGATTTTTTAAAATGAAAAAATGTATATCCATGCATCATGTAACTTTTGGAATTTTATACCAAAGTCAGTCGTTACTCGTGACATACACAATACAGGGTAGCCATTCACATATTGATTTTTGTACTTCACAAGGATTTTTAATTTTACACAATCGCTGCTGTTATACACACAATAATGTAGGGGCATAAAATAAAATTTAAAAAATAGGTCTTAAACTTCAGCAAGAAAATACTGCTTATTTACAAGTTACAGTTTATTCAGTTTTTTTACTTGTATTCCGAGTAAACTACCTTGTTTCACTTATTTATTTTTCAATTAACTGGTAAAATTATAAAAAATATGGGATTTTAGAAACCGTTACTGTTAATCTCGAAAATTGTATAAAAGTCACATGATTTTTGAATTCAAAAGTTATATTATATTTCATTTTCGTGTACAATTGTTAAGATATTGGAAAATTAAAAACTTTTTATACAGTATTTAAAGAGGGTGCGTATGCCCTGTCTACCGTGGGACACAACATAGTGCCTGGGAATTTCGTTTTGAAAGTTGAGATGATGGAAAAAATTAGATGAATAATCTATAAATTAATACAATAATTTATGTAAAAATAATTTTAGTAATGCTATGGGACGCCAAACTTGGTGTATAAGAAAGTGTAAACTGATAAGTGATTTCGATATTGCCTTCCAGCAATAAAAATAGCTAAAAACATATGGCCAGGTCCGTAACAAATTGTGAAATTTCACATTTTCATGGATGCTAACATCGTTTAATTTATTTTTTTCTATCAGATTGAAAAACAGAGAATTCTTGTTTTAGATCGTCTTTTCACTTGAATCTCAATTGGATTTTTCAAATTTAAACAATTTTTAATCTTCTGTGTCATGTAAACCTTTTAATTATTTATTTTTCCTACGCCATGAGAAATATTTTAACCATGAAAACTGTTTTGTTCTATTAAATCAGTACATTATAGAAAATTACAATTTTGCCATATCTATAAATAAAAGTATATTGGTATCCACTATTACTGACAACTTCTACACATGTTCTGCCTGAAACAACACAGCAAAATTAACCACAAAATTGCAATGGCCTAAAATCGACTGTGACAGTTTAGGAAAGTGCATGTCAGTACATGTAAATTCTATAAACGTCTATCATTACCTGTAACAGTACAAGACAGTCCATATTAGGCCAAATAAGTACTGTCACAATCAGGGACAGTTCATCACAAGCATGACAGTCTTTAACGGTTAAAAAAATACTGTCACAAGCGGGGACAGTTCTTAACAATACAGGAAAATACTGTAACTGACTGTCATTTACTGTTACAGTGTCTAACAGTTTGTCACAGTCATGGGTTTGTCTATAAACTACGTTTAAGGACTGTCCCAATCAATAACAGTACTTTTCTAGTCTTCACAGTTGTTTATAGGACGTTTCCAGTTAATGACAGTTAGAAAAAGACTGTCACTGGTATGGACAGTACTTTTTTTTATTCATAGTGTTACAAGAACCCATATGACAAAGCTGCATATCAAAATTTATGTGATGAATTCCATGTTTCTCCAAATACAGATTGGAGACAAAGACTAGAAACAGCTGGTAATGGATTTGGATATTTTACACAATACTATAAACCAAATGCTGAATATAGAATGAATCATTCTCAGAATGGGCCATTATTAAATATAAACGATTCAATACATCATTCACTAGATATAAATATGGCTTGGACAACATTTATACTTTACAAATCGGAAGGTTTACAAAAGTAGGCATTGAACGTATTAATGAAAGTATTAGAAATATTGTATAGGCTTTATTAGGAGCACAATCTCAAACACGTGTAGATATACTAAAAATAGGTAATAGGATTTGATGCTCAAAAACAATTCTTAGGAAACGTTCAAGATGCTATTAATAGTCCTATAGATTTACCCACTCAGATATCAAATTATCAAAATGTTTTAAAATACGCAAGAAGTAAAGTTGATAATGTTTATGGTATTGGGTTATATATGTCACCAAGTGATATGAGATTACAAATTGGAACAATTGTTGGTTATAATAACAAAATTTTAATCGCAACAGAAAACCAAAATCTAGGATTTAATGATAATATAAATAATAAACATGTTGAACAAGTTTCTGATTCTTTAGATGGAACAAAAACAAAAAAATTTCTACCAGAACCTGTTCATGATATACCGAAGCCTTCCAGTGCAATACCTGATAAATTTGTTCAAGATAAACAATCGAATATAGAACATGAAGAAAGTAAAATAGCTTTAAAAGTAGGAAGTATTGGTATTTTTTTTTTATTGTTTATTAGATTTAAAAGTTAAATATTCAGTTGTAGAAGTATTAATTAAACCAACAACAAAAATAAGAAAAACTATTAAATTATTTCCAAACCAAGAAACAATTTCTCCAGTTGTAGATAACAACCAAGATACAATAGAACCAATAATTCCCGGTAATTCAGCTGCTGCTTTTCCTGCAAGATTAGCTAATAGTTTTCCAAGATTTGATAACTGTTTTTTATCCAATCTTTTGCTCCACATTCGTTTTTTGGTGTAGTTGGAGGATAAGTTTCACCACCAGAAGGAATAATTGCCTCAACAATAACACCTATAATCATTCCAAAAGCAGTTAAAACACTAACTATTGTAATTCCTTGTTCTCTGAATAATGTTCTAATACTTTCACCCAATGTAGTGTCTTCGTTTAATACTTTATGTATTGTCTCTTTGATTCTATTTACCTGACTACGTAGTTTATCTCTATTAATATTAATTGCCTCCAGTCTTGCACTTCTATCAATTTCCAAATCTCTTATTCGATTATTTATTCTATTTATTTGATATTCATCATTGTCTTCTTTAGCTCGTTCTAATTTAATCTTTTCTTTTTCTATTTCTTTATTTGTTTCACTTAGTTTATATAGTTCATTTGCAATTTCTTCTTTTACTTATGTCATTGCTTCAATTATACCATCCATTTCTCTTTTTGTCATATTTGTTTGCGTTTCTTTATTATTAAACGATGTTTCTATTTCTTTCACAGATGTTTCTGCATTACTTGCTGTTTCTAATAGTTCTTGTGCTTCTTGTTGTGAGGATATTTCTTGTAATGGAATATCTTCTATGGTATTATTAAGTCTTCGTAATCTATTTTCAACATCATTAATATGTTGATTAGTTATTTTATAATGGTCAACACCTAAAACATTTCTAACCGTATTTTACTTGAAGAGTGTTAAATTTATAAAATTTTAATACTCCTGCTTTGTAAAATGCTAATGCAATTTCATCACCAGCTCTATCTTTTACATATAACATGTTTCTTCCCTCATTATCTCTCCCTAAAAAGAAATCTCTATAATTTTTATTTAAATCTAATTCATCATTTTCATTATAGAATCTTTTCATCATTTTTTTGATAATTTCTTCTTTTTGAGTTATACTATCGTTTTCTGATAAATCTTCTAATACTGTAATTCCATTATTTATCGTTCTTTGAAACTCTTCATCATCTTGAAAAGAAGTTTCTTCTTCATCTTCTTCTTCTTCTTTTTCATTAAAAGTTTCCATTTCAATTCCTCCTTCAGCCATTTTTATTTATAAAAAATTAAATCAAAAAGATTAAAATTTTTATTCATATTTCGTTGGGGGATCATTTACTATAGTAATTTTATTACATAGAATTAAGCATTTTATATTATTTCTAATTTCCTTCATTGCTCTTCCTTTCACTTTCATTTAATCCTGTTTGCTTTGAATGTATATTTTCCTTCAGTTTATTGTACTTATCTTATTCATCTAAATCAATTTAAATTCATTCTCACTCATCTGTCCGTCAGTCAAAGCTTTTGATATCAAATCTTTTATACTATTCAACTGCTCTCTGCCATTGTTTTAATTTTATAATGTTTCCGTGCTTTTGATGTTAACCTACGTCTAACAAGTTTAACACAAACACCTTAACCTCCACAAACAACAGCAGCAATTTCCAATGGCAACAAAATGGGAACAGTTATCCCGACAGTCGCTAAAATAACAGACGTTGATGTAAGACTTGTATCAACACCAACAGTAATATTAATTCCACGGTTGTATTTCTTGTATAATGATTTACGAATATCTCTCTCATTAATCAATGTTTTATCTATCTCTGATATTTTTTTGTAATCTATAATTCTGTCCATCTTCTTTTGGTAATTCAGGGTATAAATCCGTGGCCGTAGGTTGCTTCATTTTTAAAGTATTATTTTGTTAATTACAGAATTACAGTTAAAACAAAATTTTCATTTGACATTAAAAATACTTGATACAAAAAGACAAGACATAAAAAAAAACAATAATACATACTAAAATCAAATTGTAAAAGCAGTTGATTTCATACAATTAAATCTCCCGCCAACATTACTGAAATTCCTTATTCTGCACGGGTAGAATATGGAATGTATATTGTATATTCGAGGTTGGGGGAAGACAACTCATATCATATTGATTTTTAATATTCATTGTAAATACACTGTATGACAACCAGGTAAATATATAACAGTGGTGTAATTTCATTTCATTCAAATTTCAAAATTTAGTCTATTCATTGATATCAATATTTTCATTGTAATGAAGCAACAGTCTATTTATAACTCCTATTTAATAGCATATTGTAATCAAAACGTCTTTAGATTAGTAACAGAAATCAATGCGATGTCAGTATTAATAAACTGGCTGTTTATTGATGTTAAAGAAAAATTTTCATTTAACATGACATTAAAAATCCTTTATTACAAAAAGGCAAGACATAAAAAACAATAATACAAACTAAAATCCAATTACGAAACAAGAATTACAGATGCATAACCGTTACTAAATAAAAATTTGTAGATAAAAAAAAGAATTTGAATAAGCCATTTAAATGTCAAATTTATAAACGACATTCCATCTATCAGTGGTGAGTCTGACGTCACGCATTCATTGGTGCGTGCTGTCTGTCATTTAATATTATCTGTACAGTTTAACAGACACGAGTAATATTGATCTACACATTCCATCTATCAGCGATGAGTCTGACGTCACGCATAGATTTGTATAAAAGGATAGATAAATGTAGATTCCATCAAAATGAATAAAATATAATAATATCAATAGCTACTAAATCGAACAACTGTCTATTCATCCTAGTTTTTTTTTTTCAATAACAAGTGTGTTAGTTTTACACCTTTATATTTTTTTCTTTGTATTAAGTTCTTTCTTCCTTTTATAAAATCTCCAATAAGTAGGATTTCTTTCTATAAATTCTAAATAAGCTGTTTTATATTTTTCCTTATTATCTAAATAATGTTTATGTTTTATAGGTCTTTTTCAGTCTTTAATTTTCTTCTGTTTTAGACCCGCCAGAAACTCTTTCTGTTCGCTGAACTCCCTTTATTTTTTTTATTTCTTCCAGAATTCTTTTCCCTGCCAGACATCCCGGCTATTTTTTTTAATTACCTATACCCCCTCAGGACCACATCTTGTGTTGTTTTTTGAGGGCTCTTTTTTTAGGGGGGTGGCCTGGACTAGCTCAAGTCCTAAACTACTGATATGCAACCTTGAAACTTCAAAATTTTGTGAATTTCTGGTGTCTGACTGATATCTTTTGAAAGAAAAAGCAAACAGTCTCCAAACTTACTATTAAACTTGTTTACCACAATTACTAGTCAAGTTTAAATTTGGGCTCAGAGGTACAAGGGGTACTGGAGTTATGCCCTTGAAACTTTGAAATTTTGTGAATTTTATGGTTCCAACTAACAAAATTACATACTTTATCCAAACTTTGCATATAAGTTGTTTATTAGAAATTCAAGCTTGGTTCGACTTGGGTACAGAGATCTAAGATGCTCTGGGGGAGTTATGCCCCTTGAAATTTCAAAATTTTGTGAAACGTGGTGGGGTATCATGTAATGCACCATTTTTATTTTTTGTTTCGCTGAAGGAGTTTCCAATAATACTAATACTAATAAATATGCAACTAATTACAATATACATATTTTGTTTTCTCCGTCATTAAGCAGTCATTCGTAGGGGAGCCTTCCTCAAGATGCCCGTACAATTTAAAATCCATAAGGTCTTGTGGTTAAATCATGCATGGTAACTTTTTTGTCGAACACGATCCTGTAATCTTTGTCTTGATGTACGGTCAGTAACCTCTTTTGATCCCTCTTTATTTCGAAATCATCTGTCACGGTCTTCACGGAATCCCTGTTGTTGGTGATCATGTCTTTTATCGTATCAAAGTTAATGGTGAGGGCATTTTTGTTGTTGAGAGTAATTTTTTGCATTTTGCATATGGTCGTATAGTAAGTGAGAACCAAACCGTCAATCCAAAACGAATAATCCTAGGACAATGGCAACACCGGAAACAAAAGAGAAACAGAGACACAACATGAGTACGGCACAGAAAGGAAAAATGAAGATACACGCACACAAAGATGAACAACACGGACCCAATAAAAACCATGGGTGAAATCAGGTGCACCGGTAGAGTAAGCATCTCCTGCTTCTTATAAGACACCCGCCGTGCTGAACATGTCAAATCCGGTAATATTTCCGTCTTTTTCGGATCTAGTTAATTTGTAGGCATAGTCTTTAAGTCCACTGGTCACGAACTCAGTAATCTTGTTGTCGGTTATTTAATTCGTAAGGTGCCCTAGGTAATCGCCTAGTTCTGGTTTCCACTCTCCTAGTTTACATGTATAAATGATGGAATCGGTGTCCGCATATAGGTAACGCGTGCTCAATTTTTCGAAGTAACTGTACAACTTCAGTCTTGCTTGTGCAGTAGTGTAAGCAGCAATAACCACGTTGACACGTCCTGATTAATCAACAAATTCTTCGTTATTATGATATCTCATTTCGACCATCTCATCAGTGACAAAACTGATACCCATAACAAGAATCGGATCGCTGCTCAACATGTCAAAGTATTCTGCAGGATCACACAAGTATTTGATTTGGGGCACACTACTTCTCTGTCCGAATCTACCCAAGAAGTTGTTCAATATTAATTTGGCTTAAGCTCGTACTCCCGGGTTCTTCTTAATATTGTTGTAATCGAGAAGAATATCCTCCTTGTAGTGGTACTCTCTGATATACCTCCATTTATCCTCTTTTGTATGACACCACCCTGGCCATCCACTAGCTTCCTCTTTATTTTTGAGAAGGTAATCACATATTCGGTAAAAAGACCTCCTGTCTTTGTTGTTTGGTAGTACTGTTCCATGTCAAAGTCCCACACTTCATATATCTACTTAATAATATATTCATTCTCTAACGCTTTCTTGACTTTGCCTATCATCAAAGTTCCTGTCAGTGCTCGTTGCTCATCGGTATGCTGGCACGGAGTCTGTTGACGAGATTCTGCACAGGGTATACATAGTGGAAATAATAACTTGTTTTTAGCCGAAGAAATGGGATATAGAGAACTCTCGGGACTGTGTCAGCAGTATAATAATAGCGTTAACAGCCGTGCCAGAACTTTCCTTTAAACTCAAGTACATATTTCTGACCGCTCTTGTTCTCGTAATACCCGTCCACTTTATAGGGTCCGATTTGGTTTTCCCCTCCATTTCTTGCATGATGTATGTTGATTCTTTCTGTTGCCGATAGGTATTTTAGTCAATGCATTGCTTTTACAGACTATTTTTCCTCATGACGGTATCCTTGAGCTGGGATAGCTCCGATGGTAAAGAAAATACCCATTTTAACACCGAGTCGACAGAGTGCCCAGAGTGACCAAAAAAAAAATTAATGTCCAGAATGTTCCAGATATTTTAAAATCATTACAAAAACTGTTCGACTCCATTTTATCAGACCTCATCAGCGGAATGAAAGAAGAAGATTTGGTGCAAATCACGCTTGAATGTCCAGACCTGGATTTCCCCTTCAGACTACCGTTCATGCAAATGGGACAGGTGACAGATGACATACTATAAGCAGAAATAGAACGAGTGCTGCAGTCCAACGAACACTTTGTCTTAGACCAGGGCATCCAATTAAATATTACTCAAGTTAGCCTTCCGATGGATGGTACCAGAAAGAAATGTAAATACGTGGACACCGAAAGGTTCCTAAAGGAAAAGCGATGCATCATTCGTATATAGAACGATGACGATCTCTGCTGTGCCAGAGCCATCGTAACGGCCATTGCAAAAATTGACGGACACAAACAGTGGAGCTCTATCAAACATGGAAAAAATTGGCATTAGATCTACACACAAGAGCGGGAGTACCTCAACAACAATTCCAATGGATTCAACCGGAATATCAAATACATATAATATCCAGAAATCATTTCAATGGAATCATATATCATGGCCCCAAAACCGAGAAAAAAATTTACCTTTACTACCACGATATCCATTACGATGTCATTACTAGCTTGACTGCATTTCCTGGCTGCCACTAATTCTGTACCGACTGCAAAATGGGGTAAGATGATAAAGAGCAGTACGTATCCAATAATGGATGCCATAACTATAAGAAAATTCAAAATCAAACTGTAGATGACTGGACATTATGTACCGTTTGTGGGCAATATTTCAAAGGGTCGAATTGTTTCGAACTACACAAAAAGAAGACTCAGTCTGGAAACTCAACGTTCACTACTTGTTATGAATGTAAGAACTCTGGACAAACCGTGAACAAACGATATGGAGATCATACCTGTGGAAACGTTTATTCTCAGACCTGTAGAGATTATTATCCATCTGGACACCAGTGCTATATGCAACCCGTGAATAACAACCATGGACAAAAGGAACAGACTTATATTTACTTCGACTTTGAATGCACCTAAGATGACAAAATCCAGTGCAACAAAGGATACTCCCCCGATGAAAATAGCAAATGCACTATTGCAAATCAATGATGTGTGGAGCTTCCTAACATAAACCAAATTTAGTCTGTTTTAAATGCACGGATGAAAAGGTCGATAAAGATATTTAGCATCTGCCAGACATGCGGAAAGAACGAATTAGTATTTGCCGGACCCAACACAACCGAGCAGTTATGTAAGTGGCTATTTTCTGGAGACAATCAAGGAGCAACTGTCATCGTACACAATGTCAAAGGATACGACTCGTTACCAATATTAGGATATTTATACCAACAAGGAGTAAAACCCTCTTTCATAGTAAATTGAACAAAAAACATGTTCATCGAAGTACCCAGATGTGGCATTCGGATGATAGATTGCATCATCTTTTTACCAATGGCTTTAGCCGAACTACCCAAGATGTTTGGATTGACAGAATTGAACAAAGGATATTTCCCGCATTTACTTAATAGGAAAGAAATCCAATCAACTGTACTCAATCACTTACCCGATCTGATGTTTTACCAACCTGACAGAATGAAACCGAAAGACAGAACTGAACAACCTTTTTTCGAATGGTACGAGACTACTTACTAGTAAGCATTCGATTTTCAAAAAGAAATATTAAGTTACTGCCGCTCCGACGTGGACATATTGAGAAGAGCCTGCTTAACGTTCAGACAACTGTTCTTGGAGATGATATCCACCGACGGACAGGGAGGAATAGATCCATTCAAACAATGCATCACGATAGCTACAGCTTGCTACATGGTATTCAGACAGAAATATCTCCAACCAGATATCATCGGAATTGTCCAAGCTCGAGGATACCGTCCAGAGGAAAAACATTCGGAAAAAGCAATGCATTGGCTCAAATACCTATCAGCAACAGAAAGAATCAACATACAACATGCAAGAAATGGACGGAAACGAAACGGACCCTATAAAGGGGACTGGTAAAACGAGAACAAGAGCGGTCAGAAATATGTATTGGAGTTTAACGGAAAGTTCTGGCACGGCTGTTTACACTATTACAGTGCTGACACAGTCAATCCAGTCAACGGCATGGTCATGGGTGATCTTCATCAACGCACGCAGGAGAAGAAACGTTACTTGGAAGGTCAAGGTTACATCTATATCGGTAAATGGGAATGTGAGTTTGACAAAGAGGTTCGGGAAAATGAAAGCTTAAGAAAATTTATCCAACAAACCAAAATGATCACTCCTTTTGAGCCCAGAGACGCATTTTATAGTGGAAGAACCGAAGCTTATAAACTGTATGAAAAAGACAAGGACATATCATATGCAAAATTTACCCCTACATCAGCAAAACCGGAAATATCTCTATCGGACACCCCGAGATCATCACAGAGAAGTTTTTCAAGAATATACAACAGTATGAACGGTTGATCAAATGTAAAATCATACTCCGAGAGTTCTCTTTATCCCAGTTCTTCCGGCTAAAATCAATAACAAGTTATTATTTCCACTATGTATACCCGTTCCGAATCTCGTCAACAGACTCCGTGCCAGCATACCGATGAGCATCGAGCACTGACCGTAACGTAAGTCATATATTATTCAGCAGATATATGAAGTGTGGGACTTTGACACGGAACAGTACGACCCACCAAAAAGAATAGGGGGTCTTTTTACTGAGTATGTGAATACCTTCTTAAAAATGAATGAGGAAGCTAGTGGATGGCCAGAATGGTGTCATACAGAATAGGATGAATGGAGGTATATAAGAGTGTACCACGAGAAGGAGGGTATTCTTCTCGATTACAACAATATTAAGAGAACCCGAGATTACGAGCTTTAGCCAAATAACTAAATACCGAAGTTACCATAAATTCAAATTCTGCATATGCGCATTTCGACAACTTATGTCTCTTCAGTGCAGATAAAATCTAAAAGTTTGGAAGACCATAAAATCAAATATGTTAAAAAACTGATAGAGAACAAATGCCCAATATGATCTAAAAGTAAAGCCAAAATCAGCTAAGGAGAGAGCTTCGCATGAGGGAGATACTCCTTAATTTTCAACAAAATTTACAAAATTTTAGATATTGCAAGGTTCGAAATACAATCGGCTTTCGGGTCAGCACCGAAGTACTGACTACTGGGCTGGTGAATACCAAATTAATGTTGAACAGCTTCTGGGTTAAATTCGGACCGAGGGGTAATCTGCCAAAAATCAAATACGTGTGTGATCCTGCACAATAATTTGATATGTTGAACAGCGATCAGATTCTTGCTATGGGTATCAGTTTTGTCAGTGATGTGATGGTCAAAATGAGATATCAGTATAACAAAGAATTTGTTGAGGAATCAGGACGTGTCAACGTGGTTATTGCTGCTTACACAACCGCACAAGCAAGACTGAAGTTGTACAGTTACTAAGAGAAATTGAGCACGCGTGCCCTATATGCGGAAAGCCATTCCACCGTTTATACATGTAAACCAGGAGAGTGGAAACCAGAACTAGGCGATTACCTAGGGGACCTTACGGATGAAGTACCCGACAACAAGATTACTGAGTTCGTGACCGGTGGACTTACACAAACTATGCCTACAAATTAAAAAGACCAGAAAAAGACGGACATACGACCAACTGCACGATGAATGATACAGAAAGATCTCAATCGTGTATCGTGTACCGTGTATCGTATACCGTGTACCGTGTAACGTGCATCGTGTCGGTTAAATAATCTTATATATTTTCATGAAACAAACTAATAAATGCAAATAATGAGCGTGCAGTCTTAAAATTTGAAAATATAAATAAAATGGTAATTTACATTGTGATACATATAGATAAAACCACTGTTAATTTTGACAAAATAAAATAGTCGGTTTTTCATATGAAACAGCATTTATGACATCAGTGTTACAAAACATTCTCCCGGGAACTGTCTCCACTTTTGTCGTAACAATATCAGAATAAGGTCGGCTAAAACTTAAAATTTTATACTTTTGTCAGCAAAAATTATAATAATAACAATAATCAATAAAATAAAAAATGTTAATTACTAAATAATTAAAGTTAAAATGAAAAAAATAGTAATGAAAGATGCTGCAAATTAGCCCAAACACCATTCTTTTAAATTACATTTACTCAGTACTGAAACTTTCTATAATTTAACCATAGATATATAAAAAGGGCAATTTTTCTCTATTTTATATTACACAGGTGTCCGTTATACTAACACTTCATTTAATTTAACCATAGATATATAAGAAAGGACAATTTTTTCTCAATTTTATATTATACCAGAGTAGTATATGGGCACGAGCAAAGTCGGATTTGACGAGGTGGTGCGAGGTGATGCCGGAAGTGAGGTAGACCGGAAATGACGTGAACGGAAGTCACGTGACCGGAAGCGAAAGTCACGTGACCGGAACACGAAGTGTTATTGTTGCGCATACGCAACAGGAAGTAGCCCTATTTGAGGCCCTATACGGCCATATTGACCAGAAATGACGTGTTGGAACAACACGTGACCCCATAGGGGTCTTGTTAAACCTTACTACAGTGTACATGCGCGACCGGAAGTGGGCGTAGCCCATGTGTTAACCGGAAGTCGGGATTTTCCCTAGTCGGAACGACTCGGACGTGGTCGTTCGAATGTTTTCGTTGTCTTGCATTTTTAGGGTGTCTTCCATCACGTCCGCGTTCGTCAAGGGAGGTAATTTTGTGGTTGTTGATCTGTTGGTGTCTTCTATCACGTCAGCGTTCATTGCGGCCATTGAAAGAGTTGTGAAGCACATTGTTGGTTGCTAGGTGTCTTCTATCAGGTTGGCGTTCTTTAAGGGAAATAACTCTTGCTAGTGTTTTTCCTGTGCATTTTTAAGTTTATTGATTTTGTCCGAGACTTAGGCGAGAATACTCGTGTTTGTGATACTACTCAGGACTGCTCACATGACTCACGAGTTTGTTCACACGACTCACGAGTCACTTACGAGTACGTTTTTGGCAGTTCTCGCGTGCTCTTTTCACTATATTGCTGCTGCTGCTGCGCTAGGGAGATTGGGCTTCTGCTGCTTCTGCTGCTTCTAGATCAGAAAAGAAAAAAATCATGTTGTGAATTTCGAGTGAATCCAGCAATTATTTTCTCAATCCAGGAAGGGTCACTCTGCGTTTCACCAGGGTTAGATTATAGCTAGTGTTAGAGTTAGGGTTATATTGAGATACGGGTAAGGGTTAGATTACAGATAGGGTTAGGGTTAGATTACAGATAGGGTTAAGGTAAGATTAGAGATAGGGTTAAAGTTAGACGTGATAGAAGACACCCACAGATCAACAACCAAAAAATTACCTCCCTAGACGAACGCGGACGTGATAGAAGACACCCTTAAAATACCAGACAGCGAAAACTTCCGAAAACATTCGAACGACCACGCCCGAGTCGTTCCGACTAGGGAAAATCCCGACTTCCGGTTAACACATGGGCTACGCCCACTTCCGGTCGCGCATGTACACTGTAGTAAAGTTATACAACACCCCTGCGGGTTCACGTGTTGTTCCAACACGTCATTTCCTATCAAAATATCTACTTACAGTAGATACACATCCACTTCCGGTTTACAACTGGGGCTACGCCCACTTCTGGTCCCGCATGTACACTGTAGTAAGGTTTAACAAGACACCTATGGGGTCACGTGTTGTTCCAACACGTCATTCCCGGTCAATATGGCCGTATAAGGTCTCAAATATGGCTACTTCCGGTTGCGCATGCGCAACAACAACACTTCGTGTTCCGGTCACGTGACTTCCGGTGACGTCACTTCCGACACCACCTCATCAAATACAACTTTGCTCGTGCCCATATACTGTTTACCAGTGTCGGCAATACTAAAACTTCATATAATTTAACCATAGATATCTAAGAAAGTGCAATTTTTTCTCTATTTTATATTATACCGGTGTCCACAATACTAAACCTCCATATTATTTAACCATAGATGTATAAGAAAGGGCAATGATTCTCTATTTTATATTATACCGGTGTCCGCAATACTTAAACTTCATATAATGTAACCATAGATATGTAAGAAACAGCAATTTTATACCTGTTTCTGTAATACTAAAACTTCATATAATTTAACCATAGATATATAAGAAAGGCATTTTTTTCTCAGTTTTATATTATACCAGTGTCCGCAATACTGAAACTTTATATAATTTTACCATAGATATATAAGAAAGGGCAATTTTTTCTATTTTATATTATACCGGTGTCCACAATACGAAAACTTCATATAATGTAACCATAGATTTATAAGAAAGGGCAATTTTATACCGGTGTCCCCAAAACTAAAACTTCATATAATGTAACCTCAGATATGTAAGAAAGGGCAATTTTATCCGGGTTTCCACAATACTAAAACTTCATATAATTTTACCATAGATATATAAGAAAGGGCAATTGTTCTCTATTTAATATTATACCGGTGTCCGCAAAACTAAAATTTCGTATAATTTAACCATAGATACATAAGAAAGGGCAATTTTTCTTTATTTTATATTATACCGGTGTCCGCACTACTAAACCTTCCAATAATTTAACCATAGATATATAAGAAAGGGCAATTATTCTCTATTTTATATTATATTGGTGTCAACAATACTAAAACTTTATATAATTTAACTATAGATATTTAAGAAAGGGCGATTTTTCTGTATTCTATATCATACCGGTGTTCACAATACTAACACTTCCTTTAATATAAACATATATATAAGAAAGTTCATTTTTTTTTATTTGATGTTATACCGGTGTCTGCAATACGAAAACTTCATATAATTCTACCATAGATATATTAGAAAGGGCAATTTTTCTCTATTTTATATTATACTGGTGTCCAGAATACTAAAACTTCTTATAATTTAACCATAGATTAATAAAAAATGGGCATTTTTATAACGGTGTCTGCAATACTTAAACATCATATAAATTAACCATAGATATACATGATATATAAGAAAGAGCAATTTTTCTCTATTTTATATTATACCGGTGTCGGCAACACTAAATCTTCATATAATTTAACCATAAATATAAAAGAAAGGGCACTTTTTGTCTATTTTAACTTACCCTGGTGTCTGCCATTATTAAACTAAAAATGATTTTACCATCAATATAAAAGAAAGGGCACTTCTTGCTCTGTTCAATAATATACCGGTGTCCGAAATACTAAAATTTCATATAATTTAACCATAAATATAAAAAGGACACTTTTTCTCCATTTTATATTATATACCAGTGTCCACAATACTAAAACTTCATATAATTTAACCATAGATACAAATGTATAAAAGAAAGAGCACTGTTTCTCTATTTTATATTATACCTGTATATCAGGTGCTCCGGAAGGGTAAACATGATTTGCTCCACACATGGCACCAGTCACATGGCACCCGTGACATGGCACGTCTCTATTTCATACTACAACGGTGTCCCCAATTACTAAATCTTCATGTAATTTTACCATAGAAATATAAAAAAGGACAATTTTTCTATATTTTATATTATAACGGTGTCTGCAATATTAACACTTCATTTACTCTAACCATAGATATATAAGAAAGGGCAATTTTTCTCTATTTTTTATTATACCGGTGCCTGCAATACTAAAACTTCATATAATTCTACCATAGATATATTAGAAAGGGCAATATTTCTCTATTTTATATTTAATTGGTGTCCACAACACTAAAACTTCTTATAATTTAACCATAGATACATAAGAAAGGGCAATTTGATAACGGTGTCCGCAATACTAAAACTTCATATAATTTAACCACAGATCTATAAGAAAGGGCAATTGTATACCAGTGTCCGCAATACTAAAACTTCATATAATTTTACCATAGATATATAAGAAAGGGCAATTTTTCTCTATTTTATATTATACTGGTGTCCGCAATACTAAATCTTCATATAATTTAACCATAAATATAAAAGAAAAGGTACCTTTTCTCTATATGATATTACACTGGTGGCTGCCATTCTAAAACTTCCTATGATTTTACCATAAATATAAAAGAAAGGGCACTTCTTGCTCTATTTAATATTATACCGGTGTCCGCAATACTTAAACTTCATATAATCTAACCATAAATATACATGAAAGGGCACTGTTTCTCTATTATATATTAAACCGGGGTCCGAAATACTAAAACTTCATATAATTTTACCATTGATATAAAAGAAAGGGCAATTTTTCTCTATCTTATATTATACCGGTGTCCGCAATACTAAAACTTCACATAATTTAATCATAGATATAAAAGAAAGGACACCTTTTCTCCATTTCATATTATACCGATGTCCGCAATACCAAAACTTCATATAATTTAACCATAGATATAAAAGAAAGGGCACTGTTTCTCTATTTTATATTATACCGGGGTCCGCAATACTAAAACTTCAAATAATTTTACCTTTGATATAAA
>MJUU01057724.1:19005-29905 GCA_002080025.1 Modiolus philippinarum | reverse complement strand
TTTACTTCTGTCAGATTTTTGATATTTGCATCGGTTTTTGAGTTATTTACTAAAAACTGCAATTTACCCCTAGGTTCTATTTTTAGCACCGGCGGCCATGTTTTTCATCAAATCATAATAAAATGAGGATCGTTTGTACGGGACATGTCATAGATGATTACTATAAAGTTTCAAACCAATCCCTCCAGTAGTTTCAGAGGAGAAGATTTTTGAAAGTGAGCTAACGACGGACGGACAGACGGACGACGGACGACGGACGCAAAGTGATGGCAAAAGCTCACCCTGGCATAGCCGGGTGAGCTAAAAAAACACATTCCTGTCAATTTCAATTTGTCCTGTGGATTTGAAATATGAAATGAATGTTCTAAAATTCGGTCACACACAAAAAAAAAAAAACATTTTTGTAGGGGTAGATAAGCACATCTATCACAGTTTACACCGTAATTGATTCGAAATATTTGACTCATTTTTACCGGTGAAGGATAAAGTAGAAATCACTACAGTTCTTACAGAAAGAGCAAAACTTTTTTTGTCCAATTCTCTTCTGCATGAAAAATACATGAGTACTGATACCAGAAGCTATCTTTAGCATGTACTTGAAAGCCGATATCGGATTCAAGATTTGTACTATCATTTATATTTTTAATTATTAATTAAGAAAACAAAGAGGTTTGGATCAATGAAATTTTCAATCTACACTATGTTGTAAAATTTTTCATACATGAAGTTTTTAGTAGTTTAGAAGAATAGCCGACTCTCTTCTGATCTGCATGACAAATACATGAGTGCTGATACCGGAAGTTATCTTTATCATGCACTGGAAAACCGATACCGGATTCTAGATTTGTACTATTTATTATCTCTTTAACTATTAATTAAGAAAACAAAGAGGTTTGGATCAATGAAATTTTCAATCTACACTATGTTGTAAAATTTTTCATACATGAAGTTAAATTGATTGATTTTTTGTTTAAAGACCATGCCGCTTGAAAATCGGACTTTGTTTTTAGTAGTATTGATATTAAACAAAAAAAGATGCTGTAGTCGCAACGTCTCAGAAACAGCCATTTGGATTATGTTTAAATTAAACAGGTTCATAATTCATTCAATTTGCATCGTAAAACTCTGTCATGCGGGGTTACAAATTTCTTTGGTCACAGGGGATATGCCGCTACGTATAGCCACATTTGAATCTCACAGTTATTTCCTCACATTAACACCTAAGTAAAAAATTAGGATACTCCATAAACATGAAATATTTGTTTTTGATTCTTTAAAATGAGATAAAAATGGTCGGAGTTGTACATTAATGATGTATATTGTGTTTATTAAATGTATTAGAAAATCTGACTCTTTGTTAAACTTTTAATTACTTTATCATTATAGGTCGGAGATATGAAGCATCATCAAATATAGCATTAGTTCAGGGTAGGTTCGGTTTAGATTTGCTCTTTTTGTTACCAACTCAGAAAGCAATAGAAAAAAGACGGGAAACGGGGAATGTGTCAAAGAGACAAAGACCCAAAGGGGAGCAATAACAACTCAAAGCCACCATAAGATCTTCAATGAACGGTGAGAAAACCCCAAACCCAACGGCAGGTCGGAGTAGGCCCCTGAATAAAGAGTAATCAAGTTCAGCGAAATTAACATTATCCTAGACTCCTATAGACATAAAGTAATCGAACTAGAAAAAAGACAAGACACACAAAGTCTTAATAAATTTCCTGACTTAAGAAAGGCGCAAACCTGCTGCGGTTGGGTTAAAGTAGTTTTATTGGGCCCAAACCTTCTCCCTATATATAGCCAATGTGATAAATAAAAAAAAATCGTAACAATAGTAAAATTCAGTTGGTAACAGGACTGAGTCAATTATGAAAAATGAAACTGAAAGAACTAAATATACGGACATAAACATGAAATCACGAGAGACTACTAGCAGTTAACTGACATGCCAGCTCCAGACCCATTACCATCTGACAAAGTTTGTTATGTACCCTCAGTATACAGCTTCCACCAAGATCCCTTTCTGTGAGGAGTTTAGTAAAATGATTTCATGCATATACCGGAATACATAACCCGTGTCCATGCAATACAGGTTTAGAAATTTAGAATGTGTTTAGTTAAAATGAAGAGACCCTATCAAAAAATCAATGTTAATACCAAAGAAGGCCATACGTAATGACTTGACGACAAAATAGTAATTATAACCCTTATGAATTAGACGATTTAAAGGTTTAATAAGTTTGTTAGGCGAGTTTAAGTATTTTATACTCTTATGTTAAACATTACCGTAAAATAATGGATGTGAAATACCAGCCTTGATTAGATGTTTAAGTATCTTATAGTAATGTAATTGACAATTCTATTTCGCTAAAATTGATATAATAAAATAAGTGATGATATGTTTGCATCCAAACGTAAGTCATCCAAACCAGAATCCAAACTTCATTGCTCTTTGAATGAATGATTCAAATTATCACCAACGTCTTTCATAATGTTCTGATTTTTTTATTCCTAAAAATTGGAATGAATTGGGGTCTCACAATCTCTGTGTTTTCATATAACATTGTTACAAGTACATCGATTCACTTGTAAATAAGTTGATGTACTGGACTGCGTCAGAACGGAAGTTAACTCACAATGTTCATAATGTTGATCAAGATAAAACCAACATTGACCTCATATTTAAAGTGTCTCCTTCATGAACATTTTATATATTGAATATTTGTTGTGTCTTTGAAAAGGCATTTTGGCTTTCGCAAACCCCATGAATCAGGCATCAAACATCTGTCCATAGATACAAAACAGATGGTCTGTTAATTTTGGACCCATGTAACAATTGTAAATCTTAACTTAACACAATTTTCTCAATTTCATTTTATCAGTGATCAGTTACGGTCTCTGGGTTGATGCAGTAACATGGTCTCAGGTCAAAGTATATCAATTAATTGAATTGAAAAGGTACCAGGTCTATCCGTGACCATTTTTGTAAACATTTAAAGGGGCAAATTACATGAACCGTTCACCATAGAGTTTCAGTCCAAATTTAACGAAGGTCACAATTTACTAGCTATCTTTATCATTAACGGTTTCCGGGTCAATCCAATTACAAAGTCTGACGCCAAAGATCATAATGGCAAATGACCTCGTTCGTTTTGGAAAATCCGACACTTTGGGTTGGATCTCAGCAATGATGCCAATCTTCATTCAGATTGGGGATCCAATCTCCATGAAAACGTACGGACAAAGTTCCTGAAGTTATAGAGGAATAATAAAAGACAATAAGTTTCCAAACTTTGTTTATGAAATTTAATATGACCAAGATTAAACGCAATACTAGAAAATCTGGGTGACTGAAATCAGGAGTAAAATATTTAAGGTTTTTAATATGACATTGATAATTTTATGAACTGATCATATCTAGTGAAAAATTTCACCAACACGTTTTAGAACTGTTTCTGTAGAATAAAACAGTGCTAGATATATTTCAGGAAAATATTAAAAAAATAACTGAAATGACATATGACAAGCCCGATCCTAATAAATAGTCATGTACCCGCTACACCATCCTTTGTGACATTGGTGAAGTAAGCTGGTTCATTAATAACGCCATGACTTAGATCAGGCCCATTTGCTGTGATATGTCCTCTTTTTACAGTATCCACATTGAACTTGAATGGACATCCTGTAGGAAAAACATCATATAAGAATAAAACTTTAATTTCTTTTAATTCCAATCTTTTGAACTTAAAACAATGTTGTCACTGAAGTTGACCTCACTATATTACCTCAGAGCGTACATATATTAATGGGCAAAAGGAAATATCAAGACTTATTTCATATCACTTTTGTTACAAATAATTCAGTTGGTTGAATTACTATCACATGGTATGCTGTATTACAACAAACAGCTCGAACAATACTCTGAGCGGGCTGTATTGCTTGTGCGGGCGGTATTGAGATGCGATACAACCAAGGACTTATAATGAGAAGGATATGCAACTCGTACACAATCCATTTTGTATTTTAAAATCTGTGGCGGGACGTTCGATATGCATTCACTTTGCAGCTAAATGCTGAAAAAGTTGTGAACGCATTTAATAAAATGGTGTTTTTCTGAAAGCTGAGACCTTTTAACGTTGTTAGAGTAAATTTCAATTAATTATAGCAAGTACTTTCTTCAATATACGTGATTGAAATTTGTAAACAAAACATTTTTATTGATTTGTTTTGTCACTTCCGGTTTACATCGCTTAAAAAATTCACCACAATTTACACCTAAAGGCTCAAAAAGTAGTTCACGGAATTCCTCAAAATTGATATTTTCGTAAAGAGTGACATCTACTGCACTGCCAGAATATTTTTGTGACTATCGTTATTATATTAATGTTGTTTTAATGTTTAAAAGATAGTGTCCCAAAATTGACAAAATCTCACATCCCACGATATTTTTCCAATTTATCACAAGATGCTTATCCTTCTCATTATACGTCCTTGGATACAACTGAGGAAATACAGCCCGATGGTGACGTCAGCAGAACAACACCATATATTTAGCTCAAAAATCACAATTTATTGTTTTTTTTTTCAACCTGCCAACCGAGAAGGATAAGAAAGGAAAAATGCATTAATCTCACAATGTTTTGAATAATTATCAGTTTCAGAAAGTCAGAAATTAGTAATCTTATGATTTTTGATTTCATTTTAACTTTTATTTAACTATTTTCGTAAATTGCCGACAATAAAATAATAATTAACCTAAAGCGTTTGACTGCTGAATTTGTTCAATGAAATAAAAACTTGTGTATCGGGCTGCATCAGATTTACACTGCCTAAGGACCTTGATACAGACCTGTACCTTGTTACAGTCCTTGCCTTCGGCTTGGGCTGTAACAAGGTACACGGTCCGTACCGCGATCCTCAGGCAGTCTGTAAATCCAGATGTAGCCATCTACACAAGTTACTATTACATAAATAAGTTCTTGGTTGTTCATGACGTTGACCAATAAAACTGGACGTTGCAATAACGATTAGAATTATATTAGACGGCTTGTATAAAATGTTGGGTTGTGTGTTATGTTACGATATGGTCTTACAGATTTTCCTTACTGGTCTCTTCTTCTGATTGCTTCGAACTTTTGTTGTCACTTTTATTCGGAATAAACCTAAGATATTTATTACCTTTAATTATTTATTTTCATGAAAGATTAGAGTAATCATTAACTGAACCAAAATACCGGTAGTATTAATTTCTGAGGATATAAAGCAATGAATAAGAAACAAAGAAGTTACTACGACTTTTTTCTTTCTTCTCACTACATATCTATCTGTAAATGATGTGGGATTATAGTTCTTTGTCCGACCCTTCAATAAAACTAGAAAAAGAAAATATTCTGATCATGGTAATATAATTATTTGAATATGGGATTTTATGGTAACTGAATTATGTGGAAAATTGCGTGATTTCCTCAATTTTAAGGTAAAATTGAGTATGGAGAAAAAATGGAATAAGTTTGAACTTGTTAAAAAAAAACAAACTTTTTTATGACAGTAATAAATTTTAGTCTAACATCACGATGTTCTTTTCAGTAGTCAGGTTACAACAGTACTGAACATAAAGTGTGACTTGAGATCTGGAATATATATTTGTAATCACCTGTTGTGTCTCAAGTACATAGAACAGTTTTGTTTTCTTATATAGGCAATAGGGTATCAAATTCACTTTTTGTACCTGACCATCTGCCTTGAATTACTAAAGAACCATTATGCACAATTCTCGGTCATCTGATGTAGATGATAAAAAAATAATTTCACCTACCTAGGGGGTATCAAGTTCATTATGAATATGCTAATTAATTATATCCAAACAACATCAAAAGTACATTTAAGTACTATAGTTTCTTTTAATCTGTTGAGTACAACGACTGTTGAGTTTCATCATTTAAGCAAGGAAAACATCAAATACATCTTATCATGACATAAATTATTTGACGTTATTAAAAAAATCAAATTTTTGTAACCAAAACATTTCTCCGTTCCTGCTTCCATTTTGACAGAAAACCAATTAAAATATTTGGTAACGAAGCGACAAACAGGCCAGCCTCCAATTATTATGAACGAGGAAATATTTTGGCCAATTGTGGCGATATATCACAGAAAAGTAACATACTAGAAAAATACATCTTGAAAACGGGTAGCGGTAAAGAGGGGCGTTATAACGAAGGGGCTCTGTATTTTTCTAAAGAACACTATTTATTGGTCATCCGTAGTGGATTTTATTTTTTGTGTTTATATCTAATTATACCTTTAATTTGTCTGTATCCAAATTCTTGGTTCGCAGTGGGATCTAGTCGTACGATTTAGAACCTCGCGCTGTTAGTAGTCTCTTTTTCATTTACATTGACTTTTACGTGCAACGTTGACACTTTCAAAAAATATATAATGAAACAATCCGATCATATAAACGTTAAATATGGAATGGAAATGAGAAGTCATATGTTATAGGACCACATTGATACCCACAGTTACATTAAAAGGACATTATAGGCCAAAGAAACAGACAGATAATTCGCCAATCCAGAAACTAAAGCATTGCTGATAGAGCGTATACCAAAATATTTTGATTGGTCAAGAACGTAAATAACATAACGTCATTGGTTGAAAATTGATTGTTCGTACACCAAAATTTCAAATACAATCACTATACCCCCAGTTCTTCAGTTTTCTGAAACGGCGAATTGGTATCCCTTGTGAGCTTTCCAAAATTTAATAATACAAGGGAGATAACCCTAAAATCTACTTCATACCTTCAATTTCTTCATTCATATACCTAACATAAAATTTCAGCATTCCAGTTTCTGTTGGTTGATATTTGATTGTAACTGTCCCATCTTTATTGTCTTCTATCTCGGGGATAGCCATCTCACCAGATGGCGTTTCTACATAGGCTATATAAAAATAAGAAAAAAAAAATAAAATCCATGCTTTAATTTTTGTCTGTGTGCTGTGAAAATTGAAAGAAATTGAAACTACTTTAAACAAGTTCTCTGTTATATCAAATATAAAATGCCAAGATGACAACGGATTTATTTGCACATGATAAAATTACCAAATTTAAGTTTTTTTCTTTCCAACATAAAATTAAATATGTACTTAAAATCTTTCCAATGATTTTTTTAACTAATTTGTTGATCATAGTCACATAATTTGTCATATTATTCTGCTAAACTTGTTTAAGTATTTTTAGAAAAAAAGGTGTTCAAACAATATTACTTCTCCCAAGATTCCACCAGAAGCTTACAACAAAAAGCCACCAACTTCTAACGCCTTTTCGTATTAACCTACCAGATACAAAGTTGAAAATAGGTCCGGCAAATACAGAGAATATGACTGGTTGAAATAATCCAGCACCAGGTGCAGCCCTAATTACAGCATCTTCTGTATTAGTAGTGATTAAATTTCCTCCAACCTAGAAAAAATGAAAACATGTGATATGCTTGTAATTTTAGCTTTCCGTAAAATTACACTACAGACTGAAACATTATCAGCACAAAACACATCAGTGTAGCAATAATTATGACTTTAATTAGTTCGAATAACCGACAAACTTAAATTCATATAAAACGATAATCATTATAATTTGGCGGGAAAATGTGCGTGTAGCTTGTCTCACCCACGAGTGAGACATAAAAATCTCACCCAGATTTTGGTTACATAGCAAGCACTACAGGTAGGGTGAGAAAACGATATCTCATTTAGACCTATGTTAAGGGACATAACTCTTAAAAATCACTTGTATGTTTGTTTTAGTTTTTTTTACAAATATGTTCTACGCTTCTAAGTGACATAGATGCATTTCATCCATTTTCACATCAATGCTTAAAAAGCATTGACAAAACGGACTGCTACAAATAACTTACCGACTTAAAGAGTTATCTCCCTTAACCAAGGTATACTTCCTTAAGATACACTAGTTATATTTTTTTTTCAATTTCAAATGAAAACAACATCACTCGAATTCCACAACTAAAACAATGAATAAAATTTTACATAAAACTTTATAACATGTTTTAACATGCTTTTTAGCAGAAATATTCTGAATTTTATCTCTGAAGAATTCAATAAAATATGCTTCAGTTAAATAGAAACACATAACTCTTTCAGTTTAATTAAATTTGATGGTGAGTAATGTAGTTTTATCAATATTAGAAAATGATTTTTTTTGTTGAAATCAATTACGAAGCACAGAAATATATGGATATCATGCCAAAATCTTATTAAGTGCAAGGAATGATGCTACTTCTGGAAAGCAAAGCGTGTTGCGCTTGATACTCAACATTTAGACTTCGGGACTACATTCAATATTTACACTGAAAATGTCCTTGAATTAGATCTCAATCCTTTTAACAAATTTTGAGTTCTACGATGAATACAAACCAATAAAACTATGTAACGCCATAGCTGTCTTAAGGTATACGATATTATGATGTTGAGTCAAAAAAGTATTATTAGGGCTTCAGTACAAACATAAAGAGACAATATAACATAGTAAAAGGTTAAACACAGATAATAGAAGGTAATTTAACATAAATGATCAGTTGTAGAAAATAAAAGGCCAAACACTTATATTGAAGGGTCTTGCATATATGATAAAAGGTCAAGCGCATATATAAAAGGTCATGCACTTATAAAACAGACACAAACACATTTTAAAGGGTCAAGTAAGTATGAATTCACAAATGCTTTACAGTGAAAGTATGAAGTGTTACACCGAACACGGCATGTCGACCACTGAGATTTGAACGAGTGTTACCTAGCATATCATACAGAATTTCTTATCAGACATCATCGACATAGTCATCTCCGTGAGCGCCTCATTAATCAAGGCTTCAAAAATTCCTTCTCATACGATCATTTAAGTTTTTTAATAGATATAATTATTATTATTATAAACCATAGCGGTCTTTTCGTAAAAGTATACAAATACATAAAAAGAGATATAGGTACAATGCGAATATGAATAACTAATATTTATATATATATATATGTATACTCTTATTCCGAATTAAAACCGAAAAAATATTTTATATCAATGCTTATAGTAGTTAAATGAATATAAACACTGTTTCATAAAATCTATTAGAATTAGCACAAAAGAATACCATTATGCTTAACAAAAACCTAAAAATATCTCGTAAAAATAAAGATTTGGAATTATTTAAATCCCAGTATATTCAACAGTTTTACACCGAATATCAGTTAAAGATCTAAAATCTAAAATAGTACTAAAATTATGAAAAGGTTTATGTGATCAGAATAAATCGAAAACAGTATCAGTTACCATAAACTTTACCAAAAATATATATAACAGACAGACAGATATTGACAAATATATAAAACAAAAAAGTTAATAACCTGAAAAAGATAGCTAAAGAAAATTTTGAAAAAAAAGTTTGGACAATATAATTTAGATAATGTTTCAAAACCAAAGACCTATTGGAAAATAAGGAAGATGCTTATCAAAAATTACAAAGTGTGTTACAATGAACCACCACTACAAAATATAATGCAGGATAATGACTTTAATGGTTTAGTATACGGAGAGGACGAGAAATGTAACCTGTTAAACAAATATTTTAGTATCATTTCATCTTTAGATGATGATAATGTCCCACTTTCCGATATAACAAATAAAACCGATAATATCCTTCATAATATTAATATATCTGTGTATGAGATTGTAGATGTCATCAAAATTTTAGATCCAAATAAAGCATCCGGACCGGACAAAATCAGCCATAGAATGTTAAAAATATGTCATGAAAAAAAAAATAACAATTCATTCCACTTCAAATAATATTGAACAAATCACTTGAAAAAATCAAATATCCAACCAGCTGGAAAATTGCAATGTGATACCTATTTTTAAAAAAGGTGATATTTAAACCCCAGCTAATTATAGGCCTATTTCCTCAATAATACAGATTCAGATTCAATATTTTATTTACGTCTCACCTTTTGTATATAGAATACATATACAATATATTATACAACAACATAAAACATGAAATATATATAAAATACAAAAGCCACTCAATATAGAGTTATGAGAGACGATTAAACAAGATATATAAATAAACTATACAATCTATAAGATAAAAAGAGATCAAAATTGATTAATTACAATATAAAAACTCTGATCGTCTCTTTAAAATAAGCCAACAGGTTTTGACGGTTATCCTAATTAAACATTTTTTCTGAAAGTAAAAATACCAGTTTCTGACAACTATTAAAATCATTAAAATTAGGTGTGGATGTAAAAGCTGCATGAAAAAGAGTTTCTCTTAAATCGTTGTATAATTGACGATCAAAGAGTACGTGCATCTCGCCTTCAATTACTGTATTTTTTTACCCATCACATTTTACCCTATCTTTACAAACGACACAAACTCGGTCTTCAATTTTTAAATTTTCAACCACCCCCCTCCCGTTTCAAACCTCACAGGTGCTACACCACACCTGAACTTGGAAAATGCACTACGATGAGATAAAGGCATAACTATTTTACAATAGTCTTCGACTTGATACAGAAATTTGAATTGGCAGTGGGTACGTAATTTATTTCCCCCATTGCCATTTCTAGCAGAGGGTCTTTCTAAATCTAATTTCCAATCATTTTTAAACTTTAAAAACATTTTTGATAAACACTCGTCAATGAAAACTTTTTTATTAACATTAAAAACTAAGTCAATATTACAATAATGACTCAAGTCAAATTTGCTAAATATTTTCTTAACCTCAAATACCCAATTCTTAACACTTTTATGGTCTAGACTCAATTGTTCAGACCATCTAAAAACTTTTTTATTTACTCTATCCGTATCCATACTTGACAAACGAT
>MJUU01057724.1:5483-15959 GCA_002080025.1 Modiolus philippinarum | reverse complement strand
AAATTAATCGTTTTGTGTTTGCGACTTTTCAACAGTTTGACATAAGGGGCTTTTTCAAAAAATAAAATCGTATGGGTTAAATTAAATTAAACAAATTTTATTGCTAATGTATAACAAATGAATCGGACACAAGTTATTATTTCATATAACTTTTGTTATAAATAATTCAATTGGTTTAATTACTATCACATGGTATACTGTATTTAAACATACAGCTCAAAAAATACTCTGAGCGGGCTGTATTGAGATCCGATACAGCCCGCTGAGGAAATACAACCCGGTGGTGACGTCCGCAGAACAAAAACATATATTTAGCTTAAAAATCACAATTTATTGTTTTTTTTTTAACCAGTCACCCGAGAAAGATAAGAAAAAAACAGAATTTATCTCACGTTGTTTTAAATATTGATCAGTTTCAGAATGTCAGAAATTATAGTAACCTCACATTTCATGTCTATGTCTTTCAATTTCACTTTTACTTTTATTTACTTATTTTTGAAAATTGTGGACCATTAACAAAGAGGAAACATTCCCTAAAGCATATGACTAGTAAAGTTCAATGAAATAAAAGTAATAGAAACTTGTGTATCGGGCTGCATCAGATTTACAGACTGCCTAAGGACCTTGATACGGACCTGTACCTTGCCTTCGGCTTGGGCTGTAACAAGGTACATGGTCCGTACCGCGGTCCTTAGGCAGTCTGTAAATCCGGATGCAGCCCTCTACACAAGTTACTATGACATAAATGAATTTTGTGATTAATGCATTTCAAATCGTTTTGTCTGTTTGATGTACTAATGGACTGTTTTGAAAATTAGTGAATTTATATCATCAGATAAGGTGTCACTGCCAAAAAAGTATTTCAGATAGAAAAGCTAACTTATTTCGAAATTGTTCTCTGGTTCTGACATATCTATTACATTAAAAAAAGTAATGTAGGGAATCTTCTATCACCCATCCACAGGCGCAACCTGGATCAACAGTAAAACCAACACGAAATAAGTCTGCACTTAATGCGATACTTCTATGCCGGAGTCTAGTACATGTATGTAGTATATTAAGATATCGATTACCTACACAAAAGTAATTTGGAGGTTTTGAAAAAATTATTAGAGTTCAAGGCTTTTTCAAATCTCCCTATTGTTGGAAGGTTGCGAATATCGGACTCTGAGTTATTCCATAATCTAATTTCTGAGGGAAAAATAAATTAGAGTTTTAAAGACGGATTAATGGGATTCTGTAATCATTGTTGTTTCTTAACACCCTTTTGTTACTAACTGGCGTAAAATTTTGTAAACAATCTTGTAAATAAGATGGAACACAATTAATGTGCATTTTATAAAATATGTTTAATTTTCTCCTTTGTCCTTTAGATCGATGAGGTTCCCAACCCATTTCAAAATATAATGATTCAATACTTGCAAATTTTGGCAAGCCTGTGACTATTCTGGCCGCTTCGCGTTGGATTTGTTCTATTTTATTTACATCCATCCCAAGTTCACATGCATATTCAAGAAGTGGAATAATATGTAAAATAAATTTTTTTCCAGGTTCTGCCTGCTTAGGGTGAATTTGAATTTTTTAAGAAGAGACATTTGTTTTGTTGTACTTTTAAGTACATTATTAATATGACAACTCCACTTACAATCTGAACTGAAAGTTACACCCAAATGTTTATGTTTATCTACACAATTAATCATTTCCCCATTAAAAACAATATTAGGGATTGCAACTGACATAGATGTAGAAAAACACATATCTTGATTGAAATTTACAAGCCATAGTTTTGACCAGTCATATATTTTTGGAAATCTAGATTTAAATTTAATTCTATTTCTTGAACATTATCAGAGGCATAAGAAAGAGAGGTGTCATCTGCAAATAAGCGTGATAAGCTCGAGCAGTTATTAGCTATATCATTTATGTATAACAAGAAGAGGAGGGTGTCTAAGACTGCTGCTTGTGGGACACCTCCTTTGATAATACCATTAAATGAAAACTTATTAACTTGGTTCAAATGTTATCTTGTTGGTCGACAACAAAGGGTAGTGTAAAAATAAAAGACTTTGAGATATTTCAGCTGTTGTAACCCAAGGGTCCGTCCTTGAAGCCCTACTATTTATTATTTATATTAATGATATTGCAGATAATTTTATATCGCTTGGTCGACTATTTTCAGATGACACTTCATTCATTTATTCTAGTCCAGATGGATTGCAGATAAAATCTGTAATTGATCCTTACTTGAATGAGCTGGATGCATGGTCAAGGAAATGGTAAATGTTGTTCAATTTGGATAAAACAGAATTAATACAGATATTCCATATCCTAATTTTACGTTAAATGGTAAAGATATTCCTATTACCAACTGCCACAAGCATTTAGGAGTTACGTTTAGCATTTATGCTTAGTGGAATATACGTATTGAAAATATTGTTTCAAGTATATCTAAGCATTTAAATGTTCTTCGGAAATTGAAGTTTAGGTTGTGTTAAAAAAAAATGGAAAAATTATACTTAGTATACATCAGGCCATTATTTGAATATGCCTTTGAAGTTTGGGATAATTGTGGGTCGGGAACTTCAAATAAACTTGAACAGCTACAACTAGAAGCTGCAAGAACTGTTTCTGGATTACCACGTTTTACAAGTTTGCATTTAATATATAAAGAATTGGGTTGGGAATCGCTAGCGGAGAGGCAAAAATGGAGAAGACTACAAATGTTTTATAATACTAGTATACAAAATGGCAATGATGCGAGTTATCTTTGCAGTTTAATACCTCCAAAAAATTCACATACCACTATATATCCCTTGTTTGATGGAGACAATTTTATTGTACCATGTTGTAGACTTTCGACAACCTATGACTCTTTCATCCCGCAACTATTCGTCAGTGGAACCACTTAGAGCTTACAGTAAGAAATGTGAATTCTGTCTCGTGTTTTAAAAATGAATTGCGAAAGCAAAACGACATTGTTCAAGTTCCTAACTTCTGTTGTGTTGGCCTACGAAATTAAATATGATACTGACACAACTTAGAAGTCAAGCCTCATTTCTCAATTATGATTTATATAAGGTAAACATTATATCTGACCCGTCATGTCTGTGTGGCACAGCTCGCGAAGACTCATTCCATTTCTTCTTCAATTGTCCCAATTTTTCAATAATACGAAGTTCTTTGCTTGACAATTTAGCTTGGTTACCAAATATTTGTAATAAAGATCTTCCAACTTTTAACTTGTGGTAACCCAGCACTAACAGATGTTCAGAACGAATATATATTCAAGCTCGTATACGAATATATTAAAAAGTCGAAGAGATTTCATGTTGTTTGAACACCACACACACCATTAAAGGTATTACTGAGTACTTTTGACTGTCAAAATACTACTACAGTTTTCATATGTTATTCTTCTTACCCCAAAAATGATATTGCTTTATGTATAAGCATGCTTATTTATTATTATAAAAATTGTATATACGGGAGAAGACTTCATAAGTGTGTTTAACTTGTGTCTGATCCCATTTGTTACTTATGAACAAATAAAATAAGTTTAAACTAAACCAAAAATGTAAGTATTCAAAGATATAAGAGATATCGGATATCAGTCCCTTGTGGAAAAATTTGAAGTTTCGGTCCGAACTCTGATTCAAGATTTTTTTTAGCTTAGTACTGGAATAATCATTTCTTTTAATTGTCTACGACCTTTCAATAGCAATTGCTGTTGAGTTGCTACCGGACACTACCGCAATGCAAAGGGAGGTTTTAATGCCATAAAACCGGTAAAAACCTACAATTTGTTTTGTAATGCGTGTACCAAGTCAGGACCATTGCGGCCGACAATTTTCCGGTGGTTATAGTGAAATACACCTTACCTTTAAACAACGGTAGTGGAATACCGAAGGAACAAAGGAGTGAAATTTACAAAAATCGAAGTCCAAAAGCATGGCCAAAACGAGAACACAGAAAACAATGACGTTAGACATAAAACAATCCCGTTAGACAGACACAAAGCACAGAAATAGAACTGAGAGTGACAACAGGTGCTCTGGAAGGGTAAGCATGTCCTACTCTGTTAACAGCACCCGTTACACTGTGAGTGGGTCAATCCAGGAAAATGTCAAAGACGGTAGGTGTTTCAGTAGCTTCTTTAATTTCAAGCTCATTGGGATAGATCTGATGTAAATACTCCTTAGATTAAGGATTATTAAGAGGAAGTACATCGTCTATGTAGCGGAAGTTGAAATTAAAGGACTGGGCTAAATATTTTTGTTTTCTTTGAATAAGCCCTTGTTAAAACTTGGCCTCGGACGAGTAAAGGAAAAGGTCAGCTTAAAGCGGCGCGCAGTTAGTTCCCATAGGAATCCCTCTTGTCTGTTGGAAAACACGACCTCCGAATTCGATAAAAATATTGTCGATCAAAAATTCTAACATTTTGATTACGTCAGTCTCGGTGTACTTCTTGTGTTGAATCAGTGTGGTTCTTAACAAAATATGTCTTGTCTTTCCCTATACATAAATAGGTGTATCTGCGTTCTCCATTTTTATTGCAGAAACATTGATGTATTAAATCTGCAATTACTGTTTTAAGTTTATTTTGTGGCAGGGTTGTATAAGAGTAGAAAAGTAGACAAGACAAAGGCTTGAATGCTATGGCAATGGGTAAGACTGATTGAGGATAGCTGTTCAAGGAGATCTTTTGAATTTTTAAGAATCCACATTTGATTTACACAGCTTGTGGAGTAAGCTTTTCAAACATAATTCCTTAAATTTAGACAATGAAAGTTTTCAAAAAATTGGTTTTCGGGCCAGCACCGGCGTACTGCCTACTGTGTTGGTGAATAACCTCGAGGACTATCAGTAATAATTTATAAAATACCGACTTTTAAAGTGAATGTGGACACAGTAAGGATCTAGACATAATAATAAGATTGACATAATAATGAGTTTGACACAGCTGTACACAAAGTAAGGGACATAAAAGTTAGCCTTTGTCATCAATAAAAGCTATGCATGACATTTAAAAATTTTAAAAAATTGCAATTTTAGACCTTCCACTCTCGTAACTTGGAAACGGTAAGAAATGCACCAAATCCGCTGACATGCTGCCGATATCTTACAACAACAAAAATCAAAGAAGATAAAATCCTATCGAAAAAATCTGCACATTTTTAATTGCGGTCCCTGATAGCTCCAAAAGGAAACAAATTATCAGAAATCTAATGGTTAAGCACCAAGTATTTTATTGGGGATTTCATTGCATAAAAATGAATAAAAATCCAACAAGTTAAAAACGAAATTGGGTCCCATTTATTTCATGAAATGAACATGCAACGTAAAATCTTTGACATACTACAAATCTTAAAATTCTTGACAGGTGTACACTGATAGACGCTTCGAAACTGATAAATTATTAATTTTCTACAGTCAAATCGATAAAAATACCCAATTTGGTCCTTTTGGCCATTTTTGGCCAAAAATATAAAAAAAAACAATCAGTCTTTCTCTTGTGTCTAGAAAAATGTGTTCAAATTACAAAAGGATTGTTCAATTACAACTTATGTTATCAAACAGAAACGAAGTGTTTACAGACGCCGCCGATTACGGCGACGCAAACACCGCCACCAGTTTCATACCAATATACCACCCCAAAATTTGTGCGGTTGTACAAAAATACCAAAAAATACATCCAGATACATTTGTAGTTGCCATGTTTGAATGATTTCATAGTGTTCTGAATGAGTAGGACTAAATGATAGGTTGACAAATTAGAAGGAAACGTATCAGATTCAAGCGCTTGATTCTGAGATATAAGCAACAAAATATTGTGGGGAAATGCCTATTTCTAGGTTTTTGATTGACTATGTATAGATAATTCTAAGTCTTGAAAAGCTAGTGAAGGAGCAATGTCACACTGTACTAGACAAAATGTTATATCGGTGTTGCGCTGTACTGTTATTTCGCTGTTACAAGATGTTGACACATCATGACATCTGTAAGCATTTCTACTATTTTAATTTACTTTCTGAATATTCGAATAAATTCGAACATTATGTTAAGTTCGGCGCATTTCATTTGGGCGCATTAGGATTTCATTTGGGCGCAAAATTTACTTCAAATGGGCACAAAAAAAAAACTTTATTTTGGCGCAAATAAAAATCTTTCATTTGGGCGCATAATAAATTTACCTGTATTTTTACCTGTATTTTTAGCTGTACGAAGTGAAGTATAATAATTTATTAACCAGCTAAAAACAATATGATAGAAAAAGCCTATTTATTATCAGGGAGAAATTTTCACAGCCGGTTATTACGAGATCCAAAGCAGGGCCATTACAGCAAGAAAACAGGGCATTATTACAGGGCCATTATTGATCACGTGACACAGAAGTTTATTATGAGATTTAAAGAAACTGCTCTCAGTTCACCACTATTTACTTTTATCAATTTTACCCGATGTAGTTTTATGTTCATGAAATAGACCATATTTCTTTTTGTACTTCAGCAGTAAACTCTAATGCAGTTGTAGGGAGAATATTTTTTTTGTTTCAAATATTTGACCCTCCTTGTGACCACTCATTTTAATCATCTCATCATAAGGAATCCGAAAATATACATCTTATCTTGATATTCTGAAAAAAAAATTTTTTGTTCTTCAGCGGTAAACCCTAATGCAGCTGTGTGGAGAATAATTTTTTTTTGTTTCAAATATTTGACCCTACTTGTGACCACTCAATTTAATCATCTCATCATAAGGGATCCGCAAATACACATCCTTTCTTGACTTTCTAAAAAGAAAAAAATTCGTACTTCAGCGGTAAACCCTAATCCAGCTGTATGGAGAATAATTTTTTTTTTGTTTCAAATATTTGACCCGGCCTACTTGTGACCACTCATTTTAATCATCTCATCATAAGAGATCCGAAATTACACATCTTCTCTTGATTTTCTGAAAAAAAATTTTTTTTGTACTTCAGCGGTAAACCATAATCCAGCTGTATGGAGAATTTTTTTTTTTGGTTTCAAATATTTGACCCTACTTGTGACCACTCATTTTCATCATCCATCATAAGGGATCCGAAAATAGTTTTTTTCAAAAAGGTTTGTTTTTGTCCATTGATCTCCATTGGGGTAAATCTTAATCCAGCTGTATGGAGAATCTTTTTGTTTCAGATATTTTACCCTACTTGTGACCTCTCGTTTTACTCATCCCATCACTAGGGATTCGAAGATATACACAATTCCTTGATTTTTGAAATAAAGGTTTTTGTACTTAAGCAGGGTAAAATCTTATATAGCAACTTTTTCGTTTCAAATATGTGATCCCACAAACGACTTTTCATGTAAAAAAATGAATTTTCAGAAAATTATTTTATAAACATTAACATTCACTTATCAATCTATTTAAGCCAATTAATCTGGTTAATAAAAGTTTTAAGAAATGGGTATTTCCATAATGGCCGTGTTATGTGTCCTCAGTCTGTAATAATGGCCTTCGGATGCTGTAATGGCCCTCGGCGTTGCCTCGTGCCATTACAGCTATCCTCAGGCCATTATTACAGACCTCGAACACATAACAGGGCCATTATGGAAATACCCATTTATTAATACTATAGTAACATTCGGCGTTTTACATTTCCGCAAACCGGAAAAGAATATTACGTGTCCGTCAAAAAAAGTTTACCTTTCCGGAAAAAATATATATTACTTTCCACAAAAAAATACTTTTCCGCAAAAGAAATAGCTTACCTTTTCAAAAAAATTTACACCATTATATCTTAAATTAAGGATGTAGTAAGGTGAAATTTTATAAATCTACGATTTTAAATTGAAACCCTAAATGGAAAGAGCATTGTTGAAGGAATAAAAAAGGCTAAAAATATTGATAGGTTATGGGCCTTGTTTTCAAGATATTTCACATTTTAAAAAATGGCGGGAAAGGCTCTCTTGGACTTTTACCTTAGTATAGCGTGGACACAATATTGATTTGTTTCACATTGAAGGAAAATCTACAATCTAATAAAATCTTGCGAACTGACTTTAAATGAGGTACTGAAGCCTTTGATGACTGGAAAATTCGGTGTAATGGGGCAAAATATTTCACATAGTAATACTGTATAAAATCAGAGAAATCCGAATGACTTTTACAAATTGCAAAAACCTCACCTTACTACATCCTTAAAAGTAATGTTTTGATTAACAATGAAAGGATATGGAGTAAATGCAAATGAGACAAAGTCTCTACAAATACATTACTAAACTAAGAAATCGAACAACGCTTTTATTGTTGTTCTTCATCTTGAAGTCACTATGAGGCCTTCAACAATGAGCTATGCTCATGCCTTATAAAAAATTAGTTCAAGATTGAACCATTTCACAATTTTTAAACTGCAAGTTTGGCGACTTGCTGTAAACATTGAGCATTTTTGACCTTAATGTTCACTTAATATTCGTTTTAAATTTCTAAGTGAACATTTTTACAAATATTTACAGTAAGCAAGATTATAATAATCGGTCATGGTCTCAAATGTGAGACAGGACAATTCCACCCGAGGGTTCACATTTTCCAGTCAGAAACGAGGCTTGTCGAGTTTCTGATGCCGAGAAAATGTGAACCCGAGGGTGGAATTGTACAGTCTCACATTTTTTACCATGACTGATTATTTTTCTCACATTTCTCTGCCAAAAATTAGAAAAAATAAACATGGCCGCCAATACACGAAAATCTATTCTCTGAAACTAGGCAACGTAGCAAAAAATAAATTGCATAATTGAAAAGATCGCATGTGTTTTGGTTTTGTACTAAAGTACAAAACTCTGAACTAGAATCTTAAGCGTAGTTATTCATGGGTTTCTAAAATGAAGCGGTGTAAAAATTCGACGCTGCCACACCATTCAGAGGAAGTTGTATTTTTCTGACGTTTCAATATTGTGACGTGGCGTTGTTTGCATTGTTCCGTCAAGGGTGGTCATGTGATGTGAGATGCATGAATCTCACATGGGTATCTCACACTGGATTCTTGTGTCACACACGTACAGAAATGTGAAAAAATATTTGTCTGTCCCCTGATCAACACGGGCAAGTTGTAGTAGGATTTAAGACAGGATAATTTAATGTTTTATTTAAACTGCAATGTAATTTATGTATATATATATATATGCATCGGAGGACGTTTTAGCGAAATGGGTCACGGGGGCATTTTATAAGATTTTTTTTAAATTAGGACGTTTTAGAAATAAACATTTTTTTTTTAATTTCAATATTTTATATACACTGTTTTTTAAGATCCTGTATCTATTATATTTAATTATGTTTCGCTAAATTGTCCATTAATATTTTTCAGGTAACTTAATTTTAATTCGATAAGATGCACACATTTTCTTTCGCTAAAATATCCACTACAATTAAATTAAATTTCGCTAAAATTTTCTTCGCCCTTATATATATATTTACCTGTAACGTAAATCACTTAACTGTATTTACCTGTGTGAAATATTATGCGCCCGTTTGAAATACTTTTCCTGCGCCCAAATGAAGTACCCCTACTTTTTAAAATGCGCCCAAATGAAATGCGCCCGTTAAAAGTTATATGTTTAAACAAATCGCACTTATTTATATCAAAAAGTATCTGAATACAGTCAGAAAACCGGTTGAAATAGAACAAAAGAAAAGGAACTCTTCATATTATGAGGTGAAAAAGT
Organism: Modiolus philippinarum; assembly: GCA_002080025.1. Lineage (NCBI taxonomy): Eukaryota > Metazoa > Mollusca > Bivalvia > Mytilida > Modiolidae > Modiolus > Modiolus philippinarum. The sequence goes on along the minus strand of MJUU01057724.1, from coordinate 6,255 downwards.
GACTTGGTTATTCTGTTACTTTTAGCACCCTTGCTAAAAGGTATTTAGAGATATTTTTGGAATGATTTTTGTCGAACGTAAATTAAAACATATTATTTTCAACTGGTTTCGATAGAAAAATGCAAATGAAACGCTATCGTCTTTGCTAAATCGTCACAAAAAGGTGAAAATAGTGGTCACTTTCTAAAATGATTCGTTAAGTGGCATATTTTTATTTTTTTATGTAAAAAATTACAGATATAGAAAAATGATTTTTATGAGGTTTTCCGTATAGCTGTCGAAATTGAAATTATCCCGGATACGAATATGTCTTCACATGATTTTTTGGCGTCGAAATTGTCCATTTACTTGACGATATCTTTCCTAAAGTGAAAATATACATGTATTTATGAGGACAATGTAAAACGGGAATGAAAACAACCCTGGAATATAGTTCTGCGGAAGGATCAACAATGTAAACAGGACGTATATGACACAAAACTTGGTTATGTAACATATGACAACATCACCTGTACAACGTTCGCTTCATAACGAAATACACAACTTATGTAATCCAAAAATAAGTCTTGTGAAACAGTGTCCAGGTGTTTTAGGGACGGCCATTTCATTTTCAGGGAGGGCTTGAGCTTTTTTGTAAATAAATAGTTTAACCTTGGTGTCAGCTAACCCTACTTGTTATGAAACTAATTCCACCAACTCCACTCTATTAAAGAAACTATACCGTTTGGAAGAGTGGAAAGATTTTCACGACATAACAATCAATTATGTAAAA
>MJUU01057723.1:63811-74872 GCA_002080025.1 Modiolus philippinarum | reverse complement strand
TGTGAATTTAAATTCTGCATATGCGCATTTCGACAACTTATGTCTCTTCAGTGCAGATAAAATCTAAACGTTTGGAAGACCATAAAATCAAAGATGTTTAAAAACTGATAGAGAACAAATAACCAATATGATCTAAATGTAAAGCCAAAATCAGCTAAGGACAGAGCTTTGCATGAGCTAGATACTCCTTAGTTTTCAATAAATGTACAAAAATTTACATATTTTAAAGTTCCAAATAGAATCGGCTTTCGGGTCAGCACCGAAGCACTGACTACTGGGCTAGTGAATACTCTCGGGGACTAGCAGTCCACCAGCAATGGCATCGACCCAGTCTTCACAAATGACTAAATACCGAAGCTACTGTGCATTTAAATTCTGCATATGCGCATTTCGACAACTTATGTCTCTTCAGTACAGATAAAATCCAAACGTTTGGAAGACCATAAAATCAAAGATGTTTAAAAACTGATAGAGAACAAATAACCAATATGATCTAAATGTAAAGCCAAAATCAGCTAAGGTCAGAGCTTTGCATGAGAGAGATACTCCTTAGTTTTCAATAAATGTACAAAAATTTAGATATTGTAAGGTTCCAAATAGAATCGGCTTTCGGGTCAGCAACGAAGCATTGACTTCTGGGATGGTGATTACCCTCGGGGACTAACAGTCCACCAGCAGTGACATCGAACCAGTCTTAACAAATGACTAAATACCGAAGCTACTGTGCATTTAAATTCTGCATATGCGCATTTCGACAACTTATGTCTCTTCAGTGCAGATAAAATCCAAACGTTTGGAAGACCATAAAATCAAAGATGTTTAAAAACTGATAGAGAACAAACAACCAATATGATCTAAATGTAAAGGCAAAATCAACTAAGGACAGAGCTTTTCATGAGGGAGATACTCCTTAGTTTTCAATAAATGTAAAAAAAATATAGATAGTGTAAGGTTCCAAATTAAATCGGCTTTCGGGTCAGCAGGGAAGCACTGACTACTGGGCTGGTGAATACGCTCGAAGGGACTAACAGTCCACCAGCCGTGACATCGACCCAGTGGTAATAAATGACTAAATACCGAAGTTACTGTGAATTTAAATTCTGCATATTTGCATTTCGACAACTTATGTCTCTTCAGTGCAGATAAAATCTAAACGTTTGGAAGACCATAAAATCAAAGATGTTTAAAAACTGATAGAGAACAAAAAACCAATATGATCTAAATTAAGCCAAAATCAGCTAAGGACAGAGCTTTGCATGAGGGAGATACTCCTTAGTTTTCAATAAATGTGCACAAATTCAGATATTGTAAGGTTCCAAATAAAATCGGCTTTCGGGTCAGCAACGAAGCACTGACTTCTGGGCTGGTGATTACCCTCGGGGACTAACAGTCCACCAGCAGTGGCATCGACCGAGTGGTAACCAATGACTTAATACCGAAGCTACTGTGCATTTAAATTCTGCATATGCGCATTTCGACAATTTATGTCTCTTCAGTGCAGATAAAATCCAAACGTTTGGAAGACCATCAAATCAAAGATGTTTAAAAACTGATAGAGAACAAATAACCAATATGATCTAAATGTTAAGCCAAACTCAGCTAAGGACAGAGCTTTGCATGAGGGAGATAATCCTTAGTTTTCAATAAATGTAGAAAAATTTAGATATTGTAAGTTTCCAAATTAAATCGGCTTTCGGGTCAGCACGGAAGCACTGACTACTGTGCTGGTGAATACCCTTGGGGGACTAACAGTCCACCAGCAGTGGCATCGACCCAGTGGTAACAAATGACTAAATACCGAAGTTACTGTGAATTTAAATTCTGCATATTTGCATTTCGACAACTTATGTCTCTTCAGTGCACATAAAATCTAAACGTTTGGAAGACCATAAAATCAAAGATGTTAAAAAACTGAGAGAGAACAAATAACCAATAAGATCTAAACGTAAAGTCAAAATCAGCTAAGGACAGATCCTTGCATGAGCTAGATACTCCTTAGTTTTCAATAAATGTACAAAAAATTACATATTGTAAGGTTCCAAATAGAATCGGCTTTCGGGTCAGCACCGAAGCACTGACTACTGGGCTGGTGAATACCCTCGGGGACTAGCAGTCCACCAGCAGTGGCATCGACCCAGTGGTAACAAATGATTAATACCGAAGTTATTGTGAATTTAAATTCTGCATATGCGCATTTCGACAACTTATGTCTTTTCAGTGCAGATAAAATCTAAACGTTTGGAAGACCATAAAATCAAAGATGTTTAAAAACTGATAGAGAACAAATAACCAATATGATCTAAATGTAAAGCCAGACTCAGCTAATGACAGAGCTTTGCATGAGGGAGATACACCTTAGTTTTCAATAAATGTACAAAAATTTAGATATTGTAAGGTTCCAAATAGAATCGGCTTTCGGGTCAGCAACGAAGCACTGACTTCTGCGCTGGTGATTACCCTTTGGGACTAACAGTCCACCAGCAGTGGCATCGACCCAGTGGTAACCAATGACTAAATACCATAGCTACTGTGCATTTAAATTCTGCATATGCGCATTTCGACAACTTATGTCTCTTCAGTGCAGATAAAATCCAAACGTTTGGAAGACCATAAAATCAAAGATGTTTAAAAACTGATAGAGAACAAACAACCAATATGATCTAAATGTAAAGCCAAAATCAGCTAAGGACAGAGCTTTGCATGAGGGATATACTCCTTAGTTTTCAATAAATGTACAAAAATTAGATATTGTAAGGTTCCAAATAGAATCGGCTTTCGCTCAGCACCGAAGCACTGACTACTGGACTGGTGAATACCATCGGGTACTAACAGTCCACCAGCAGTGACATCGAACCAGTGGTAACCAATGACTAAATACCAAAGCTACTGTGCATTTAAATTCTGCATATGCGCATTTCGACAACTTTTGTCTCTTCAGTGCAGATAAAATTCAAACGTTTGGAAGACCACAAAATCAAAGATGTTTAAAAACTGATAGAGAACAAACAACCAATATGATCTAAATGTAAAGGCAAAATCAACTAAGGACAGAGCTTTGCATGAGGGAGATACTCCTTAGTTTTCAATAAATGTAAAAAAATGTAGATATTGTAAGGTTCCAAATTAAATCGGCTTTCGGGTCAGCACGGAAGCACTGACTACTGGGCTGGTGAATACCCTCGGAGGACTAACAGTCCACCAGGAGTGGCATCGACCCAGTGGTAAGAAATGACTAAATACCGAAGTTACTGTGAATTTAAATTCTGCATATTTGCATTTCGACAACTTATTTCTCTCAGTGCAGATAAAATCTAAACGTTTGGAAGACCATAAAATCAAAGATGTTTAAAAACTGATAGAGAACAAATAACCAATATGATCTAAACGTAAAGCCAAAATCAGCTAAGGACAGAGCTTTGCATGAGCTAGATACTCCTTAGTTTTCGATAAATATACAAAAATTTAGATATTGTAAGGTTCCAAATAGAATCGGCTTTCGGGTCAGCACCGAAGCACTGACTATTGGGCTGGTGAATATACTCGGGGACTAGCAGTCCACCAGCAGTGGCATCGGCCCAGTGGTAGCAAATGATTAATACCGAAGTTATTGTGAATTTAAATTCTGCATATGCGCATTTCGACAACTTATGTCTCTTCAGTGCAGATAAAATCTAAACGTTTGGAAGACCATAAAATCAAAGATGTTTAAAAACTGATAGAGAACAAATAACCAATATGATCTAAATGTAAAGCCAAAATCAGCTAAGGTCAGAGCTTTGCATGAGGGAGATACTCCTTAGTTTTCAATAAATCTGCAAAAATTTAGATATTTTAAGGTTCCAAATAGAATCGGCCTTCGGGTCAGCACGGAAGCACTGACTACTGGGCTGGTGAATACCCTCGGAAACTAACAGTCCACTAGCAGTAAAATCGAACCAGTGGTAACAAATGACTAAATACCGAAGTTACTGCGAATTTAAATTCTGCATATTTGCATTTCGACAACTTATGGCTCTTCAGTGCAGATAAAATCTAAACGTTTGGAAGGCCATAAAATCAAAGATGTTTAAAAAATGATAAAAAAACTAACAACTTATATGATCTAAATGTAAAGCCAAAATCAGCTAAGGACAGAGCTTTGCATGAGGGATATACTCCTTAGTTTTCAATAAATGTACAAAAATTTAGATATTGTACGGTTCCAAATAGAACCGGCTTTCGGGTCAGCACCGAAGCACCGAATTACTACATATGGATGCTCTGACAACTTGTTTGTCTTCAGTGTATATGAAATCAAAACATTTGGAAGCCATGCACTAAAACCTGATAGAGAACAAATAACCAATAAAATGTAAGAATCTGGATATGTTACTATCTTAGTTGGCTAGTGGATATATTAGTACTGTATTGCATACTCTAAATTCAAATGACGACAATCTTTTATTTGATCCACCATATTGTGTATACCGAGTTATTCTTAGTAAGATATGGACACATGATTTTATGGTCTTCCAAACGTTTAGATTTTATCTGCACTGAAGAGACATAAGTTGTCGAAATGCGCATATGCAGAATTTAAGTTCATAGTAGCTTCGGTATTTAGTCATTTGTTACCACTGGGTCGATGCCACTGCTGGTGGACTGTAAGTCTCCGAGGGTATTCACCAGCACAGTAGTCAGTGCTTTGGTGCTGACCCGAAAGCCGATTATATTAAGAACTTTACAATATGTAAATTTTTGTAGATTTGTTGAAAACTAAGGAGTATCTCCCTCATGCAAAGCTCTGTCCTTAGCTGATTTTGGCTTTACATTTAGATAGTATTGGTTGTTTGTTCTCTATCAGTTTTTGGACATCTTTGATTTTATGGTCTTCCAAACGTTTAGATTTTATCTTCACTGAAGAGACATAAGTTGTCGAAATGCGCATATGCAGAATTTAAATTCACAGTAACTTCGGTATTTAGTCATTTGTTACCACTGGGTCGATGCCACTGCTGGTGGACTGTAAGTCCCCGAGGGTATTCACCAGCCCAGTAGTCAGTGCTTCGGTGCTGACCCGAAAGCCGATTATATTTAGAACTTTACAATATGTAATTTTTTGTAAATTTGTTGAAAACTAAGGAGTATCTCCCTCATGCAAAGCTCTGTCCTTAGCTGACTTTGGCTTTACATTTAGATAATACTGGTTGTTTGTTCTCTATTAGTTTTTGGACATCTTTGATTTTATGGTCTTCCAAACGTTTAGATTTTATCTGCACTGAAGAGACATAAGTTGTCGAAATGCGCATATGCAGAATTTCAATTCACAGTAACTTCGGTATTTAGTCATTCATCTTGTTATTTCTGGTTCAAATGTGTCCTTATAGCCAAGATGAGAAATCCATTTTGATTAAAAATTTTAAAACCATAAAATGTTTATTTGAATGATATCAATAGACACATGATAGAGATAGCATATCCATATACTATTATTTCTTTTCAGAAAAGAACACATATTCATTGTTTGGAAGATACTAAACAAGACTCTCAAGCTGTGGCAGTATTGTTGGAGCACACATTGGAGACAATCAAGGAATAACTACCAGATATTGATTCTGCTTTCTTACGCGGTGATAATGCAGGCTGTTACCAATGTGGTGCTGTATGGTTTACAATTCCATCAATAAATGAGGCAACAGGTTGGTTCTTAAAGCTGTAGTTACATTAGCCTACCGTGTTTGGAAATAGCATGTAAACTACTACTCTTCAGCAGTTTGGTGTATAAAGTAGAAGATACCAAACAAACTGTATGAAGGTGAAAAAGCAAGCTATTAGGTATGAGAAAAGCTCACTTTTGATGGCTTCGTTGTGACTTCAAGATGATAAACTTAAATAAAAAGCCTTCCATTGCTTGGTTCTACCATGTGTTCGTAGAGATTTCTCATGTGCATTTACTCCATATCCTTTCATTGTTTATTTTGAAAAGCAGATAAAAGCACTATGAACAGTGAACACAGTGAAAGTCACTAAAAAGACACAATGATAAACCAAAAAGACCACCACAAAAGGAAAGGCCAAAAAAACTAAAGGTAAAGGCAATTCCAACACATTAATCATGTTCTCCTGAAAGGTTTGTTTAACCTGTTTGCATTTGAAACTTATCTTATCATCCTTTCCCATAGTTATAACAGGCTGCTTTTCCGTATATCGAACGATGCTCCCAACATTTCAAAGGCAATGACTTTTTTTACAGTTTTCGCACAAAACCAAACAGATAAAATAAACATCTACTGAATTTGCTGTTTCTGAATAGGTATTCAAAACAGAATCATAATTACACAAATATATAAACAAAACATTAGAAAAATCATAGAAATTATGTCGTTGATTTATCCCGATGGAATTTGAACTTTTAGCAATTTAGTTTCCATATTTGTCAAATACCTTGTTTGAATATTTCTGTATTGATGACCATAATTTGTTTACAGAATTAAAAATAAATTAAAAAAAAATACATGTACATTCTTTATTTAATTAAGATTTATTTATTGTGAAAAACATTAAAAGGATATTTCTTGTCAAACATTGGTAGAACTTCCATAAGTACTCCAGGTCAAACTCTTGATATGTTTGGATCAACCGGATATGGCTTTTGTGGCAGTACTCTGCATGCTGAAGTAGGCGCAGGGAAAGACAATAATTTCCAATAAATGGTCGTCAAGAGCCCGACCACATATACATATCATACAGAAGTTTAAAAAAGTGTTGTGTCAGAGTACATTAGTGACAAACTCACTGTAAATAATAAGAAAAAACTCACGATGGTGATTGTAAAACTTCTGTAGTGATGACAACAATTATACTTTGCATCAACAGTTCATTGGACATTTCTAAAAAAAATGGATTCAATTTAATGACAAAGCAAATCATCGGACACCATGTGTAGCTTATATGGATTTGGAACTAATCAGAAAAGAAAAATTAGTATTTTGAAGGTGAAATTCCTTACTGGTTGAGGCTTGCTATCTATCAATTGCATAAAATGATATAAGCATAAACTAACTATAGAGTAATTAGAAACTTCTTTATTTCAGGAATTACAGTAAAAAGATATGATTTTAGCGAGAGTCAGAGTGGCAAATTATACTGCGATGTAAAAACTGCACACAATCGCTCCAAAATTCGGAATAGTGTTGATGAGGGGAAGACTGTTTTGTGCGGCGGTGATATGAAGACGACCATTGATAGTTGTCGAGGACTGACTGGATAGCAAGCAGCCCCGTAGAGATCACCAGTACTTCAAATTTAACATCAAAAGTGACAGACTTGATGAAAGGAACATCAAAGATTTGAAATGTAAAGTTCACAGATGATGGAAAACTGACTGTTTTGAAGGCATATAAAAGAGGAACTGGGAGATCAGTTCCAGCTTTGTCAAGCAAAGGGAATGAAAGGTTTGTGATTATCGGAAACAAGTCGTGTAGATCAGTTATCATATTGGGTAATTATTTACTTTACATTAAAAGCACTTGTATTGTTCATGACCTCTTTTACCTGAGAATTTAAGAATCATTTAGGGCTTTTCAAGGAAAAAAATTACAACGGACAGGAACGCAAGTCAAAATTTAGGTTACCAGCACTAAAATTTAATTTTTTATGGTGAGGGGTATAACAATTATATGTATATATTATATGCTACTAAGGGAATCTTCACAGTGGATACGGGTTCATATTCCCTGTCTGTGTTTTTATCCCCTGAGCCATCAGGCAAGGGATATAGGACAGAGACAGGGAATATGAACCGGTATCCCTGTGAAGCCTAAATAACAAATCAAATTGCAGGATTCACCTGGATATTTTACTTCTACAGAATTTATATACTAGTATTTATCGAATTTCCTGTGTTTGCTTTCTTAGCAGTGATATATTTGTTTTTGTGAGACACATATAACACCCTCACAAATATACATGTTTTTTGACGGTGTACCCTCTATGTCTTTAACAAAAAAACAGACTAAGTTCAACAAAGTATACATTTTTATGGAATTGTACCAAAATAAATATCAATACCGAAGGTACATGTATGACTGTATGTACAAATGATCTCCCAAATGAAGACATCTTACCATAAAACAGCCCAGTCATATAATGTATCCTCTGCAGACACCCAGAAAGACAGGGGTAAAAATATATGCACTAAACTTGTTTGTTGTGGGGCATAACATAAAGTTGATGAATTATCTCCCCTTAAAGATTTTAAACAGCAGAATTTTACTTCAGGCACATCTTCGGGTTTTAATGAGCAAATAGAGAGGACATGCTCTGACAAGGTATGACCCATTTTTTCATTAAAAAAATATTCAAAATGCCGAATTATCTTCTCTTCCAAATTTCAAATGGCAGCCACGTTTCTTGCATATGTTAAATTTCCTTTCAAAATGTCTAAGGAAATTATATGTTTTCTTTCTAGATCACTAGAAATTCAAGCTGATTTTAAAGAGCATACAAATGTAGAAGGGTGTCAGATGACGGTACACTCTCTTAACCGACAGGATTTTCTGAGGCTTTCAGATCATTTACTACCATGTATGGTCATTGCTTAGTTGGTAAACACAAATACCAACTATGCAACATGTCAACACTTAATGACGTAAAACTACGATGGTATAACACCTGCATGAATTTGACAGAGAGAGTTGCTAAGCTACAACTTTCTTATGATTATACTTTTTCAAATTAATACTCAGCAAAAGTCGTAGAAAAAGGACAGCAAACACGTGCGTTTTCGCGAAGAGGTCAAACAATATTTGAGGGAAATATTCGAGGAAGGTGAAAGAACTGGAAACAAAATGAATTCAAGTGCAATATGCAGAAACATGAAGTTTATGCAAGATGATGTTCATAAAAAGTTCATTCCATGCATGTGGGAGATATGAAGAATTGTTTACCCGAGGGAATCATATTTCCCGAAGGCATCGCCTGAGGGAAATATGATTCCCCGAGGGTAAACAAATCATAACTCCGTCATGCATGGGAAATAAATATTTTATGCTACCATTAAGTTTAATATGTACAAATCATTGGCGGCAGTTCTGCCTCCCCTCCATCTTTTCTGATTTTTTTTTTCATGATCTTGATGAATTCATTCAAAAAATTGACGAAAATTGGCAAAAACTCGTCTGGAATCATTTTTCCCTCAGACTCCGCCTGAATCCCCCTATATTCGAAGGCCGCTGCACCCATCGGCGAAAATTTAATGAAGTAAAAGGACTCGAGAACTAAAAGTACACTACAGTTGTCGTTGCTGAAATAAAATTTTTTTATTGATTTTTTAAATTGACACAACACAAATGAACTAATCGTAATAGTGAAAATGTACTTTTGAGTCCTGATTATTCAGCCAATACTCTTGGCTAGGCGACGTGAGCTGTTCCCTAACTCGGAACACCTCTTTTCTATTGCTTAAATTAACTTACTAATATTTATATGATGTCTCTTGTAAAATCTAGAGAATTTCGAATGAGGGGAATATGATATTTGGACTCGACATTCAGCGGGAGACACGATGTTTTGTTCACAGTCACGTGTGACAGTCTTGGCCAATGAAAATCCGTTATTAGCTAAGTTATAATCATAAAGTGGAATAATAATTTAATTTATTTAGATCAAAGAAATTATCTTTTCTGAAAAATTGTGTACACCTTTCAAAGTTACCTGTCTGGACCTCCAGTCATCCATGATCGTTACTGTATGAATGTTTATTTCATGCATCTAATTTACATGTAAGTGTGACAGGGGCATAGATCATAATTGCTTATTGAAACCAACACAAAATATTCATTTTAGCATTTTTTTAAATCGTGTTTGGGGACCAACAATTTCATCTGAATACGGGATTAAAAATTAACCCCAAAAAACTTGCAAAAAAATACACTACATTTCAAGGATCGAGAAAAATTACAAAGATAAAATGTCGAAATATTATGTTTTTAATTGAAGAAGTATTTTGTATTCTTTGACATTTAGAATATTAATATATGTCCTGTTGAAATAATAGAACTAATGCAAGCAAAAATGATCTGATGACGGTATTTGACAGAAAAATAAGTCAATTTGATAACTGTTAACTAAATCATTGATTGGGGTAAAAACACGGACTCCAAGGCTCTATGTCGGCTCGATGTCCATGCTAAGCCTGGAGCCCAGTGAGTGGAGTTCGGAGCCCTATGAGAGAAGTCCTTATGTTGGAGCCCGGAGTCCGGAGCCCGGAGTCCATGTGTTGGAGCTCGTAGTCCAATGTTCAAAATTAAGAAAATTGGAGCCCAGAGCCAGTGTTATTCCCCAAGCAGATACTGAATAACAGAAAGTAACATTCTGTTGATTTTTAGTTTACGGAATTATTGAGATTTACTCGATCACTGCATCACAGGAAGTTACAGTATTTTTTATTTACTGGATCACAAAAAATAATAATATTTCTGAATTACAGGATCTTTTTGAATAAACGTTTATAACATTATAAACATTTAGATTTTAAAAACAAGCATGTACTCTATCAAACACTCGTCTTATACTCAATACAGCTCAGGCAAAAGCTATACTCTTATTGGTGTTGAATTTGCCTTTCCTTACACGGGATAAGCTTAATCAGCAGTGTTGATAAACCAAATATTTCCTCAAAACAAGGACGTTAATTTAGAGCTGCTGGTGGATAAACTGTAACAATATTACAGCTAATACCCGGTCCCTGAAAAGGTTCTAAGCATAGAGAGAAAGCACCTGGCTACCAATGTACACTTATAATCCAAAAGTGCACTTTGCAAATAAAGTATGAAATTATGAAAATCAGCACCAATGTCTTTCCGCCCGCGTTCCGAATGGAATAATAACAATTATTTCAAAAGTGTTAGGCAAAATATAGAACCAACCAATCTGCTTCTTAAAATGCATATTAATTGAAAAATAAATTTTATCAAAACATTGCTTTGTATGAAATAAAGTATAGGGTAGGTGTCTGGGGTTAAGACCCCCTTTATAAATATTATTAATTACGTTCAGAATTTAGGTAAATATTGATAAAAT
>MJUU01057723.1:42004-55513 GCA_002080025.1 Modiolus philippinarum | reverse complement strand
CCCCCCCCCCCCCGATATATTTACTCCCGATTTACTCCATATCCCTTTATTTTCTCATTCTTAATGATAGGCAAAAGGTGTATAATTTTACAATGCTGCTTGGATGAAATGAATTTTTTTTTTGGTTTAAAAATACTGAAAAAAAACATGTCATTTCGCAAATGTTACTAGTATGGTATACTGTAAGGGTATTTATTTTAACAAGTTGTTAAGGAGATATGTCGGAATTTATTTATTTAATGGGTCAAACGTACAATTCTTACCCTCATTACTGGTATTGAGGCACTAATTTAATACCCTTGATTGGAGTATCTAGTTGGGGGAGATGTGGTACCTCCTTTACCTTAATAAAAATTTTCGTGTAGAATTTAGGCAAATAAATACGATTAAAACTAACAAAATCGTCTTCAGCCCCCCTATTTGAATCCCCCTTTTCAAAGATTGAATCCGCCATTGCCTTCAACTACCAAGAGTCCCTATCTCAAAAGTTCTGTATTGCAATATTGATAGAATGTTTGAAAAAGTGGCAATTTTCGATTTGTGAATGCCGCTCTACATCTGCTAAATTGATGAGTTTATGTAAGAATAGTTATTAAAATACCCTCCAGAATATATCTATGAAAAGTGTAAACGTGCACCCTCAAAACCCATACAGAATGAAGCTATCTGTTATATTGTTGTTGACTATAGACAACTAACTTGTGATAAATTTTCAAGGCCTTGTAAAAAATGAACAAAGACCTACCTTTGTCTGCATGTAATAATCCCTTGTATTAAAAATACCACAAACAAGATTGACAGCACGCCAGCATTTGATTTACTGATCTTTTCTGTTATACATGGGTGAACATATTAAACGAACAGTTCGAGAAGACCATAAAATAAAACATTTAAACCACATGTATGGAAAAAAAAACCCACAACAAATGGCATAGCTACACATGCCTCAAATAGAAACTTGTCAAACTTAAGTTCTTTTTTCTCTTGTGACTTCGCAGTTAACCTGTTTGGGGACAAACATTTGATTTTCGGGGGTGGGGGGGGGGGGGCGGTTTTGCCTTGAAAACAATATTTATTTTCATGAAAATCTCGAACAAAATTATTTATTTTATCATTTCTATTATTGGTATGTCCTTTTAAATCTTTTGTTGTCGTGTGTCTTTTTCGGGAAGATTGATATGGACTAAACATTGCCAGTGCCGAGAAAAGGAAATATAACAAAATTTCGGCATTTATATATTGATCTTTTTTCTAAATATTAGAATTACCCCGAATAACTTTAAATTGCCTCTGGTATTTAAAAAAATTATACGTTATATTCTTTAATGGGATTGAAGCATCTTTTTTTTTCTATTGTACATTATATCTCAAAGAAGTAGAGTAATTAGTCGTGAATTTTGTTCCTATGTTGAGCCTTTTTCAAATCTTATTGAAAATCGTGTAGAGTGGTCCCTGGTACTTACACTTCCTACAAATAAGAAAATATACCGCACTGTTATGTTTTCTGACAATTAGCAGTCGATGGTGGCTGTAAATAGCTTTTGGGTCCATTTAAGCCATTTCAACAGACATGTACTTGGAAAGATTAAGGTAATAACATGGGCTCTCCAGCACTATGATCGAGAGCCCAGAGTCCAATAGGGGAGCCCTGATCCCAGTGAGTGGAGTTCAGAGCTCTGAGTGGAGCCCAGAATGTTAGAGGCTTTACTCTAAGAAAACATGAGTGAATACACATTATATAACGTTCAATAAAAAGAGATGTGATTTCTATAAAAAAAAAATGTAATACAATTTAAATACGGGATGTTATGCTAAAGTAAATCTTAAATGTTTGCAACTGGATGGGAGCAAATAAACTTTCGTTCAATGTGACGTAATTTAAATCTGTTTTGTAGAATTTGCAATCAAAGTGCCCGTCTGCCTGCAAAACTTCACTTTTATAGAAAACTTAAAAAACAATATGATTATTCTATTGCAGTTTCATTGTAATACACATTTTTTTAATTAACTCTAATTTTGTGTGAAATATAGGAGTCGGACTAGGCATATACACTCATTGTAGATATAATTTTGTGGCCGGCAGCATTTGTTTAATCTACAGTTTTGCTATTGAAGATGCAATTTATTGCATATTTTCAACAAATTCGGAACTAAAGCTACACTTGTTATTGGAAGATTAGAAAACTAAATGTTACCCGGAACGTTGCAAAGCGTGATGTTATATTATTATGTCGGAACTGCATCTATTTTCACTGATTAGGTAAGCGTAAAACATGTGATTGATAGATGTATATTGCATTGGTGACATAACAGAGGCTCACAGTGTAAATATATATATACAATTGACATACACAGAGCTGAAATAATAAAGGCACATTTTACTTTCGGATATATACCAACCTTATGAATTTTATTTTCCTCTAATTACAATGCATTTTTTTGCGGTAAAATAGTATACATAATTCTGCGAAATCCTATAAATATCAAAATTCTCTTACAAACAATAAAACAAATATATGACTCTTGTCTTCAATTTTGTTAGCGTCTAATTTGATTGGATTAATTAATTAATTTATTATTTGTCTTTCATGAAATAAAAGATACAGGAAAGAATATATCCGAGTTTTCTGCTTAATTTATTTCTTCCTTAAAATTGTATGCAAGGAAATACGCAGTACAAAAAGAACTATACAGTCCTGTTATGGACAGTCAGGTACATTGGCAATTATTGTCCCTGGGACAGTACATTTTTCGTTGATAGTGCGCCATGCTACCATGTCAGTTTAATACTGACATATCTAAATAATTAGTCGTTTGAGTTTGAAGTTCAAGTTTCAAAGATGGCTATTGTGCTTAATGAGGTTGGGTTGGATCGATTATAATCATGGAATCACAAGCTTGAAAAAAAATTTAGATCCCAAGAAATAAATTCAATTTCCCGAAAATGAAAATGACAATGCAGATCGCGGATCCCTTAAAGGATTTATCCCGAAATATCTGATCCCAGTGTCCCGTATAAGCTTTCCCTCTACCCCTCAATAAATTGTTGTACCTTCGGTATGAAGTTATTTGTAAAAATGCAGAGATTGTTATAGATAACAAATTACCCAAGTTAACTGCAAATTTAGTTTTTACATATGACCATTTACACAACAATTTACAGTGCAGATCAAATCAAAATATTGGAAAGTCATAAACATAGTGTATACAGATACTGAAGGTAGATAAAAGGTTGTTCCGATCTCGGAATTCTGTAAAAAGAAATTTTCAATCCTGAGTTTCAGAAAATGACACTGATGCAATTTCCGGACCAAGAATCCCCGCTCTATAAATTGGCTGATCCTGTCGTCACTTAGACCTTCTGCCCTCAAACTTGAAGCATGTTTTATTAACAGAGGTTTATTTTCCCTTTGTCCTTGCATTATTTAAAGAATTTTTTGTTACTTAAGATAACAAGAAAAATGCAGTTTTTTTTTCCAATTTTCTTCATTCGTTTCATGGAAAATAAGGGTCATAGATGTACTTTCTTCAGTTTGTGGAATTATTTTTAAAAACGTTGATTTTAGAGAGTTTAAAATTTCAGTTAAAGAACACCAATATTTTTTTTTCGAGGAAGTTATGCGGAGCGAAGAATCTGCAACCTTCAAACAAGGACGTATATTGAGATTATATGTCCTTGCTTCATATATCAGGAAATCACAGATGAAAGAGAATAAAAAAAAATATTTGAAATTAAAATACGAAAAAGATAACATGATTGAAATTTGAGTTTAAAAGTTTTAAATATTGCAGAAAAAAACATGTAGAAAGGAAAATTTAAGATGTTGAGAATATCTGTCCATGTCTGTGAATGATGCCCACAGTCAATGTAAGACATGGTAAATGTTAAGAACATTTGTCCTTGACTTCAGCTGACAATGACAGTCATTAACAGTCTAGGTAATTGTTTAAAATGTTTGTTTATGTCTGTATGTGATGTTGACAGTCACTGTCAGACAGATGAGAGTTTAAAGTGTTTGTCCTTGACTGTGAGCAATGGCCACAGACACTGGCAGTCCAGGTAAATTTTCATATAGTCTGAGATCGTCTGTCAGTATCACCAGCAGTCAGACACAGTCATGGGCAGACATAGTAAAATTCTGTCAACGACTGTCAGTGTCAATGGAAGTCTCTAGCAAACAATTACAGAAAATTTCACAGTCTTTTTCAGTTTTTGGCAGTCGCTGACAGCCAAAAAATGACTGTCACTGGTAAGAACAGTCATTTTTTTGGTTCATAGTGTCTCTTTAGTTCTTTTTTCTTTTGTGACTTCGCAGTTAACCTGTAAGGGGACGACCATTTGATTTTCGGGGGTTAAGGAGATTTTGCCTAGAAAAAAAATATTTATTTTCATGAAAATCTCAAACAAATTATTTATTTTACCAAATGTCACTTCAAATTATGTTCTTGTATTCCTGTCATTAATATGTACTTTTAAATCTTTTGTTTCGGGAAGATTGATATCGAGCAAACATTGCCAGTGCCGAGACAAGCAAATATAACAAAATTTCGGCATTTATATATTGACCTTTTTTCTAAATATTTGAATTACCCCCGAATAACTTAAATTGCCTCCGATATATAAAAAAAAAATGACGTTATATTCTTTATTGGGATTGACGCATCTTTTATCTATTGTGCATTCTATTTCAAAGAAGTATAGTAATTTAGTCGTGAATTTTGTTCCTATTTTGAACTTTTTTTTCAAATTTTGTTGAAAATCGTGTAGAGTAGTCATTGGTACTTACACTTCCTACAAATAAGATATACCGCACTTTTATGTTTTCTGACAATTTGCAATCGATTGTGGCTGTAAATAGCTTTTGAGTCCATTTATGCCATTTTAAAAGACACGTAATTGGAAAGATTAAGGTAATAACATGGGCTCTCCAGCACTATGAGAGCCCAGAGTCCAGTGAGTGGAGCTCAGAGTTCAGAGTGGAGCCCGGAATTTCCCCAGGCTCAGAGCTTAGTGAATACACATAATATAACGTTCAATAAAAAGAGATGTGATTTCTATAAAAAAAATGCAATATATACAATTTAAATACGGGATCTTCTGCTAGTGTCAATCTTAAATATTTGAAACTGGATGGGAGCAAATAAAATTTTGTTGAATGCGACGTAATTTAATTTTTTTCTAGAATTTAGTCAACTCATTTTCTGTGAAATATACGAGTCAGACTATAGGCATATACTCAATGTAGATGTAATTTGTGTGGCCGGCAGCCTTTGCTTAATCTGGAGTTCTGCTATTGAAGATGCAATTTATTGCATATTTTCAACAAAATGTGATATTTTCGGAACTAAAGCTAAAATTGTTGTTGGAAGATTAGAAAACTAAATGTTACCCGGAACTTGATAACACGTGATGTTATATCATTATATCGTAACTGCATATATTCTCACTGATTCGATAAGCGTGAGACATATGATTGATACATGTATATTGCATTTTTGACATAACAGAGGCTCACAGTGGGTTAAAACTGTAAAAATATATATATATATACAATGGACATACACAGAGCTGAAATAATAAAGGCACATTTTGTTTTCGGATATATAATAACCTTTTGAATTTTATTTTCCTCTAATTACAATGCATTTTTTGCGGTAAATATTAAACATAATTCTTGTGAAACCCTATAAAAATCTTGCAAACAATTATACAAATATTTTGCTCTTGTCCTCAATTATGTCAGTGTCTAATTTGATTTAATTAAATAATTTATTTACTATTTATCTTTCATGAAATATAAAAGATACAGGAAACAATATATCCGAGTTTTCTGCTTAATATTTCTTCCTCAAAATTATATGCAAGGAAATACGCAGTACAAAAAAAACTATACAGTCCTGTTATGGACAGTCAGGTATATTGGCGTATATTGTCCCTGGGACAGTACATTTTTCGTTGATAGTGCGAGATGCTACCATATCAGTTTAAAACTGACATATCCAAAAAATTAATCGTTTGAGTTTCAAATTCAAGTTTCAAAGATGCCTTTTGTGGTTGAAGAGGTTGGCTCGAATTCCCGCTGAATAAATACCTGATCCCGGTGTCCCGTATAAGATGTCTCTCCACCCTCAATAAATTGTTGTAAAAATACAGAGATTGTAATAAATAACAAATTACCCTAGTTAACTGCAAATTTTGTTTTTACATATGACCATTTCAACAAATAATTTCTCTTCAGTGTAGATCCAATCAAAATATTGGAAAGTCATAAACATAGTGTATACAGATACTGAAGGTAGATAAAAGGTTGTTCCGATCTCGGAATTCCGTAAAAAGCAATTTTCAATCCTGAGTTTCAGAAAATGACACTGATGCAATTTCCCGACCAAGAATCCCCGGTCTATAATATGGCTGATCCTGTCGTCACTAAGACCTCCTGTCCCTCAATATTGAAGAATTTTCATTAAAAGAGGTTTATATTACCTTTGTCCTTGAATTATTTTACTTAAGATAACAAGAAACATGCAGTTTTTTTCTCACTTTCTTCATTTGTTTCACGGAAAATAAAGGTAATAGGTGTACTTTCTTCAGTTTTGTGGAATTATTTTTAGAAACGTTGATTTTAGAGGGTTTAAAGTTTTAGTTAAAGAACACCAATAATAAAAATTATCTTGAGGAAATTGTGCGGAGCGAAGAATCTGCAACCTTCAATAAGGACGTATATTGAGATTATGAGTCATTGCTTCATGTATCAGGAAATCAAAGAGGAAAGAATATAAAAATAAATGTTTTAAATTAAACTATGAAAAAGATAACATGATTGAAATTTGAGTTTATAAGTTTTAAATATTGCAGAAAAAACATGTAGAAGGGAAAATGTAAGATGTTCAGAATATCTGTCCATGTCTGTGAATGATGCCCACAGTCAATGACAGACAAGGTAAATGTTGAGAACATTTGTCCATGACTCCAGCTGACAATGACAGTCATTCACAGTCTAGGTAATAGTTTGAACTGCTTGTTAATGTCTGTATGTGATGTTGACAGTCACTGTCAGACAGATGAGAGTTTAAAGTGTTTGTTCTTGACTGTGAGTGATAGCCACAGACACTGACAGTCCAGGTAATTTTTCATAAAGTCTGATATCGTCTGTCAGTATCACCAGCCGTCAGACACAGTCATGGGCAGACAAAGTAAAATTCTGTCAACGACTGTCAGTGTCAATGGAAGTCTCTAACAAACAAATACAGTAAATTTTACAGTCTTTTTCAGTTTTTGGCAGTCGCAGACAATCAAAAAATTACTGTCACTGGTAAGGACAGTCATTTTTTTTTTTTTGGTTCATAGTGCTAATGGCAACGGATGATAGTGATTATAAGAGCGTTTTTCCAGTTGTTTTATGTTTATTGAGAATCCCGCATTGATGACTAGAAACGACATGGATGCAGCGTTGTTCGACAATTGGCAAAGAAGTCCGCTCAAACTGGTTAGGTGCAATCTTCGATTAACTATGAGGTATAAGCAAAACGATTGTCGATGGCCTCATGGTGATTTCAAGATAAGGAACAACAATAAAACCGTTTTTGCATTGCTTGTCGTAACCATGTATTTGTAGAGACTTTTTATCATGTGCATTTACTCCATATCGTTTCATCCACCAATTACATCATCATGGTAGACAACTATATTTTGGAATATGAACAAGTTTGCAACCATTATATCAGAACCTGGTGTTTTTCATGCCTTAAATTTGAATTATTTTATCGAAAAAAACCTTATATCTTTGCTTTCTTGTCCTTGACATTACCTTGATTTTTTTTCTACTAAGCTTCTCTTTTCTTCTGTTAGTATTTTGCTTGGTATCTACTGTTATGTTACTTTAGCGATTCGATTTATTTTTTTGGTAAAGTGGATGATGTCAAAAATATAACTCATTGAATTATGTTTTAATTACTTTTTGTCTCATTCTTTCCTTTCCAAAGACAATGGTTTTAGAAATTCAAGCACTTGAATTGTTATTGCTTTTTTTAACAATATGAAGTGAAATAAAATATTAAATTTCATAACGGGGTTTATTTTACAATAGACTGATATCTTTCAAAAAATAAAATTGTTTGCCAAAACAGGTAGCTTTCGCTTGATTTTCTAGAGTGTTAATGAACTTTGTTTAGTACACACTTCCTTTCAAGCAATGCATAGAGATCATTATTCTTTGCTCTCGCATTGTATGGGTTGGTTGGCTCATATTGTATTTTGCCCTCTCAAAGCATCAATGTAGTTTAAACGCACAATAATTTTACTTCAAATTTTTCTATACTGCACAGATAATCAATTCCATTTAAAAATTGTATTTTTCGTAAAGTAATTGTACTTTTCCGGCTTTAAAAAATAAATGAAAGTCTAATCCTAAATTTCATTTTAAATTTGATGCCAGTTTATTGCCAGGCTATTGGATACAGTAAGTCACACATTTACACTCGATTTAATTCCAAGTAAATCTACTGTTATATGGATTTAACATCAAATGAATATTGGAATATACTGTGTATAATGCACTAAAAATGAAATTGAATTTGGACTTTACTGTGCACATGAAATTCCTAAATAGATGTTTAATCCCAATTTTCTTTCTGGAAAAAGGCATATGTATTCACGTTTTACCTCACTTGTGTGTTTGTGTTTGTCGGACGAAAAAGGTAAGGAAACAACGGGAGAAGAGAGAAAGGGACTGGACAAATGAACTGTATATTTCACACTTATTAGTTACGGAAGAGCTTATTTTTAAACAGGGACGTTGTCACAGAAACAGCTGAGTCATGGATATGTTCAAACGTTGTTACTTTCGTCAATTAAAAATGTTATGGCCGTAAAGGCGACGTCAGGGATAGATATGAGATATCAGTGGTTTTGACTCCTGGATTGACCCAAAGACAATGTGCCTGATGCTGTAATGAAACAAGGGCAAGGCTAACCGTCCGGAACAACTGATGTCGCCCTCTTTTTTATGGGTTTACATTTTAATCCGTATTTAACATTCTATGTACACTTCATTTGAGAAAGACGTTAGTCATACAGCAAATAAATGAGCCAAAGGGTGTCCACATTGGAAGACATATAATTATGAACAATATCAACAAAACTGTTTTCGAAGGGTGTTGCTTCATAGTTTGACCATTGCTGCTTCCAAGAATAAATTTTAATTTAAATCAGTGTCCTATGTTGAGTATGTTCTAACTGTTTGCCATCTTGACTGAGAAAGGAACATCAAATTCACAAACTTTGCAGAAGACCTCCCAAGGATTTGTGTGACTAAGAATGAATCTAATTAAGCTAAGTTGTTTCCTCAAAAGTTTGAATAGATGTCACATAGGTTTCATATTTTAAAAAAATGTTCGTCACATTGATGAGGTACGAACAGGTAAATCCGATTGGCTCAGTGATTTCAGAAGATTTCGTGTATTTACCGTAGGATCCCTACGTTAAACTATGTTAACCGCTGGTCATCTTCGATAAGGTGCGGCAAAACCGGACACACACTTATATGGGCTGTTTGGGCTAAATTTTATTCCCATCGACAGAATAGTTTTAAAGAGATGTTTGAAATTTTCTCTTCGGATCCAATTTTAAAATATAATCCCACATTGTGGCCATCTTGAAAAGAGTATGATCCAAAAAATAGTAAAAAATAGAACATATTTGAATATTCTCCGAAGGATCCAATGTTTAACTGTATTCCCCGTTGGCACCCATTTTCCATTATTGACTAAACCTGAAAAAATAACTTTATGAAGGGTACAATGCTTTGGAAATTTCACCTGAGGGCCGAATGTTCAACTAAGGTTCGTGATTGTTGAAAATGGGTATAGCATGTATTTAAAAAAAACAGCTTTTGGAGATATCCACCCAAGGAAGCTAGTAGACATGACTCACTACAAATAAAGAAGCACTATTTTTGATAGTACTATTTTCGAGGTCTGTCAAACATTGGCGTATTGCAATAGTATAGCGCCCCCAGACAATATTATGGCTTTCACATTTAACACAACCTGGGCACAGAGAAGCTATAGTTAGTCGTCATATAAGCGGGAGGTTAATACATCATTAAACATGTTTTAACCCACCATTTTATATATAAAATGTCCGTTCCAAGTCGGGAATATTACGATTTGCTAAAAATATTCTGTGTTGGATTGCGTTTCCCTTATTCAGTCGAATGTTATACGGATTTTCCCTACTGGTCTCTTCCTCTGGTCGATTCGGACTTTTGTTGTCACTTTTATTTGTTCTAAATAGTGGGGACTTTAAAAGAAAGATATGTGAATGTGATTTTCAATAGTAACAGTGTTAAACCATGGGCATAAAATGAACCTGAAAAACTAGATTCTTCAATGGGCCATCCGTTGACGATTCTGACAAAATTTTGTTTCAAATATCCCATTGGTTTCAGAGAAAAATATCTTTGAATGAAAATTTAAATTTGCGCAAGACAGAACGGTGGGTAACGGACTTAAAGTGATTGCAACAGCTCACCGTAGCTATAGCAAAGTAAGCTAAAGAGATTATTCCTCCCATTAAACGGAAGTATAACACAAACGTTTGCTTATTTATGTATTTGAAAGCAATATATTGTCTCCATTTCCTATTTTTATCTCGATAAGCCTAGGTTATGCTCAATTATTACAGTTGCAATATAATCACTACAGACTTTTTACAGCCATCATGAATTGACATAAAAAATAACGGCTGTAGAATATCAAAAGAACAATGGAGTGAAATTTACAAAATTCGAAGTCAAAAGACATGGCCAACCAAAGAACACGGAAAACAATGACTCTAGACATAAAAAAATGACGTTAGACAGATACAAAGCACAAAAATAGAAATCACAACATTCAAAAGAATGGCACTTTTGGTGTGAACTCCAGTGAAATTGAGAGTGACACCAGGTGCTCTAGAAGGGTAAGCATGTCCATGTCCTGCTCTGTTTACAGCACCCGTCACACTGTGAGTAAAACAATCCAGGAAATGTCAAAGTCGTTAGTCAAATCCGGGAAGACGTGAATCTAGCTGAAAATGTCCGCTTTCAATTGGGATACTGACAGGTCATATCTTTAAATGATGTTATTGTGATGACCATTATATTTCACAAATTGGAGTATTGATCTCATAGTTCTTCAACGCGAAGTGACATATTATTTTGATTTTATGTTTTAGAATTTCCACTTTCTGAATTCGTTTGCTGATTAATTCAGACAACTGCGTATGTAAGCTATTATGTAGATTAATGTTAATGACAGTTTTTAGTAAAATAAAAATCATGTAATTTAATAAGATACATGAAAAATATAATAATAAACATACATTTGAACTTACATCTAACAAAAACAAAATGTTCCAAGACTAACCACTATATTTTTTACCTACTATACCACAATTGTTATAACATTAACATTACAAACATGTAGAAATAATTTGTTCTCAAAGTTTTGCTTCATTTCTACAGCAGAAGGCTCTCCAGTCTGTGTACTTTGAAGACTAACTAAACATCTAATGAGTGAATGCATATTGTTGTTTCATTTTTCCGTTTGGCCTAAATCTGTATCGCAAATGAAATAACATTATTTATAATTATTCTGAGAGTGTTCGACTTCAACGGCATGACAAAATAAAATACGCGTTCGTTCACTAAAGGGTATCAACATATCTACAAAAGTTGGTCATAACATTGTCAGACACCAATATTTAATATATGAAGTAATTTTTAAGTAAATGGAAATGGTAATAAAGATTTGTTTTTGTATCTACCTTTCACTCACTACCCACATATCATACAAAAGTACACTGTTGGCACATGTACTAGTATATATAACATAGTAGTAAATATCTACCTCTAGCATAAACAATGTAGAAGTGTCTAGCACTTCTGCCTTTCATATACATACATGTATGCTGGATCCGTATCCACATGATCCATGCGTTCAGCATGCAGTCGCTATTGCTGCACAACAAAAAGTACAGTTAATTAGTTGACCTATATTGTGATCCTTTGTATCGTTATATTTACATTTAGTTTTCAGGTTACTATTTCAGTGAAAATACTTAGTCATTTAATAGATTACTTCTCTTCTTGGAAACTTTTAGCTAGGGATTTATATTAAAAACCCTTTTTCTAAAAATTCATTATAAAGAAAAAAAAAACAAATTAATTCTAGAATAGTTACATACATATGTACATATATATATAATGGATTTTTCCAAAGCATGCACACAACATAGAATCAATAGAAAAGTAGATTTTTATAAATTTAAAACTTTCTTCGTATAGTTCTTTATTACATGTATATAATAAATTTTAATACAGAATATCTACTGGATACTAAAATTTACTATGTTACAAAAACAGGGGTGGACATCTCTTGACTCTTTTTACAATCGATATTAAAGATTGGTGGCATATTGTGTATATGCCCACTATGGAGGTGTGCGTTTGCATAATACACAATGTAGGTCTGTCTGTGTGTAAGTCAGGATTTTTTTTTGATTTTTTTTTTTATTTTTATTTATTTATTGTTTTTTTTTTTTGCGTCTGTCTCTCAGGCATAGTCGATACTATTCTCTTACCATGTTTCTGAAATTATTATATCAGTATTTGGACTTAAGTAACCTGCATGCAAATACCTTTTAGCCTTGACCTTATATTAATGCATACAAAATTTTGATTTTGAGTATTCCTCACCAATGGTAACACTCAGATGTATTGTACTTGGAACAATACATATTCATGGTAAATGGTGGATACATTTTACTTGCCAGTTTTTAATTGGCCTTATTTCTATGTGGCCTTGACCTATCTTTGCATGTATACTTCACAGACTATAGGGTCTTTTGTCTTTTATTCTATTTAATTATGAAACAATACATCTACATGTACCTCATCATATTGATGTAGTGGAAATACAAGTGTACTTAGTGCAGACATGTTTCAGAATCATGCAAATTATATATTGTATCCATGACCTACCTTGAACTCAGCCTAATTATCTTAAATAGAATTTTGAAATTTAATAAAATACAGTACTACTGTCCTCTCTTTGCGGTGGTGGGCTGCATGAGCAGCTTGAATTCAGTGCCATATGTTGCTGCTGCTCATTCAGTCCAACATTACCGGGGGAGAAACATGTACTATGGTTTTGAAATTGATTTTTGATAGTTTTTGCGACTACTTATATTAACCTTCAATGAGTTTGTTTATTGTCAATTGTTGAATGTGTTACAGAAAACTAATCATTGTGTACATGTATCTAAGGTTGCACGCCTGTCAATGTACTACGTTGTCTAGTTGTATCATTGGGTATCTAGGGTTGTAAACGTGTCAATGTACTATGTTGTCTAGTTGTGTCATTGTGTATCTAAGGCTGTACACGTGTCAATGTACTGTGTTGTCTAGTTGTACTTTTTATATTTGAGACTAACATGTACCTATTGAGGATGGCTATGCATTTTAAAAT
>MJUU01057723.1:901-41966 GCA_002080025.1 Modiolus philippinarum | reverse complement strand
AAGAGATTGAAAAATAACTGAATTTCATTTGTCCAAAGCGGCACATATAAAGAACACTTTAAGCACAATTATTTGGAAACTTCTATTTTTGCCTTAATTTTGTGACCAAATTTCGTCTTGGAGGATATTTCTTTCTTTTGGGAGGGAATTAAGATATAAAAAAACTATGGAAATATGGGGGAACTTTTTAGAATTTTTTTTATTATTGATATTGTATTAACAGTTATACATTAGTTTGTGTATAAGACTGGTCATCTTGTAAGGGGTGGGCTTTCTTTATATTATATTTTTGAACAATGTGGATTTTTTGTTGACTCGGACACCGTGTGTACACCATGCAATATATGCAAAAGAAATATTTCCCTGATACTGCGTCTAATTTGCTCAATGTTAAGTATATTATATATGTTCTATTATATGCTACATTTTTTTTTCCTGCAATAAAGTAGTATGTCTTCGCTGAAGATAGTCTAAATGAATTGTAGGGGTCTTTCCAATAAAGTAAAGCGTATCGATATTTTTACAAAATGTAAAGAAAGGTATGATATTACTCTTTTGTCTGACATTCATTGCACTGCTGAGAAGGAAAAACAGTGGCTTGTAGAATGGTGATATACTGGAAGGATAAGCTCTCATTCCAGCACAAGCAGAGGGGTGGCAATACTTTTTAGAAATTCCATTGAATGCAAAATAAATTATGAAATTATAGACAAATCTGGAAACTTTATTATTTTAGATATTACTATCCAAGATTACAGATTAACACTATGTGTCATATATGGACCTAATGAAGATAGTCCAGACATTTTTAGTACGTTATATAAAAATATTAATCATTTTGAAAACTCATCTGTAATTATTGGAGGTGACTGGAATGTTGTCCAAAACTATGAGTTAGACACAATAAATTATGTCGCACAAAATAATTCAAAGTCTCACTTACAAATTCATCAACTGATGAATGAACTTGATCTTATTGATGTCTGGAGACTTAAACATCCGTCACTGAAACGATTCTCATGGCGGGGACCAAATAAAAAGCAGAGTCGTCTTGACTATTTCTTAGTTTCTTCAGATATTGAATCTTTGGCACAGTCGTGTAACATAGAGGTGAGTTATAGGTCAGACCATTCCCAAGTATCTCTAGAAATACAATTTTTAAATCAAACAAGGGGTAGAGGGACATGGAAATTTAATAACAGTTTATTACAAGATGAAGATTTTATTAAAAAAGTTAAAGGGAATATGAAATCTGTGATTGCTGAATATGAATGTGACTCGGAAGTGGAATTATAGTGTGAAGATAAGCATTTTACTATAAATTACCAGTTGTTATGGGAAATGATTAAGATGAAAATTAGGGGGTCAGCCATCTCTGTTTCATCCTTTCAGAAAAAAGAACAAGATAAAACCGAGAAAAATTTACAAAACAGAATCTTGCAATTGAATGAGCAGTTTAATAACTCTCCCTTAGATTCTATAAAGGTTGAAATAGAGAAGGCTGAATCAGATCTAAAAATCATACGGGAGCAAAAAGTTAATGGAATTATAACAAGAGCAAAGGCAAGGTGGCAAATTGAAGGTGAAAAGAGTACAAGTTATTTCTGCAATTTAGAAAAAAAAAACATTATGTTGAGAAAATTATACCTAAAATTATTCTTGATGATAGCCTAGAGATTACAGACCAGGATACCATTCGCCTAGAGCAAATGAAGTTCTATAAACGCTTGTATTCGAGCTCTGGACCTATTTTCGATGAATAACATTCAGAAATTTTCTGTAATGATAATAATAATTTTATTAAAAAACATCTAATGAAGAGATAGAATCATGTGAAGGACATCTAACTATGCAAGAATGTCTTTTTTTTCACTTAAAAATATGAAAAATTTCAAATCACCAGGGATAGATGGTTTAACAGTAGAATTTACAAATTTTTCTGGAATGATATCAAAATTCCATTGGTGAGATGCTTGAATGAGAGCCTGGATGCAGGTAAATTTTCAACAAGCCAGCGACAGGGGCTTATAACATGCATCCCAAAGGAGGGAAAACCGAAACACCATTTAAAAAACTGGCAACCTATAACTCTCCTTTGTGTTGACCAAAAAATAGCTTCAGCAAGTATTGCTAATAGAATTAAACCTGTTTTAAAAAACATTATTAGTGATTCACAAAAAAGCTTCCTTAAAGGTAGATATATAGGTGAATGCACAAGATTGATATTTGATTTAATCTAAAAAAATGGATGAGGAGGACATTCCAGGTCTCTTAGTTTTAATTGATTTTGAAAAGGCCTTTGATACTATTGAGTGGTCTTTTTTAGAACATACATTAAATTTTTATGGTTTTGGACCTAGTTTTAAAAAATGGATAAACTGTCTATATACTGATATAAGTAGTGCTGTTTGCTATAATGGTCATGTCTCAGAATTCTTTTATCTAGAAAGAGGGGTGCGTCAAGGGGATCCTCTGTTCTCATATTTATTCATACTTGTACTAGAATTGCTCAGTGCTGCCTTAAAATATGATCCCCATATAAATGGTATACAAATTTGTGACTAGGAGTTTTTACTTAGTCAATATGCAGATGACTCTTCATTTGTTTTGGATGACAATCCAAAGTCACTTGACACCTGTCTCTATATTTTTGATAAATTTGGTGAATGTGCTGGATTGAGAGTAAATCTGGATAAGACAGAAGCCATATGGGTTGGTTCAAGAAAAGGATGTAAGGAAAAGATTCTGCCAGCGAAAAATTTATCTTGGAATTGGTCTGGTAAATTCAAATTATTAGGTATCAGTTACTGTTTGTTTGAGGAAGACAAAACTCTGTGTAATTTTCCTGAAAAAATCAAAAGAGTCAAAACACTTTTAAACTATTGGGTATACAGAGAACTTACATATCTCGGAAGAATTACTGTTTTAAAAACTTTGGCCCTCCCAATTTTTGTACAGGGTTTTACCGTGTTACCAAATTCCCCGGTTCACATATTAAAGGAAATTCAAGATACTTTTTTTTAAATTTTCTATGGGATGGTAAAAAAGACAAAATTAAAAGGAATGTTATTATTAACGGGTATGAGAATGGAGGCTTGAAGATGCCACATATAGAATCGTTTTGCTATGCGTTAAAATTTACGTGGCTCCATAAACTTCTTGACCCCCTTAATTTCTCTCAATTGAAAATTTTACTGTTGGGACAGATCCAAAAATGGGGTGGTGATAAGATATTATATTTTAATAAGGAAGGATTAGATATCCTGGCAAGGAAATTAAATCCTTTCTGGAGGGATATCCTTGTAAACTTTTCTAAACTTAAACAACATGTTAATTGTACAGAGGCTGTTGATATCCTGAGTCAACCCATATGGCTAAACAACAATTTAAAAATCAATGGAAATGTGTTTTTTTACCCTTCATGGTGTGAAAATAACATATTTTTCATTAATGATATTGTAGCAGAAGATAACATATTTTACTCATGGGAGGAATTGAAAATTAAATTTCATCTTCAGAATAATTTCATGCAGTATAACAGTGTATTAACTGCTATCCCAAGTACTTGGAAGAAAATAATTTTAGAGGGAGGAAAAATTGACGATGTTAAATGTAAATGTATACAAAAAATTAAGGGGGAATCTAAATTATGTAAATATTTTTATTCATTATATATTGAGAATAGCAAAGAAAATTCCATAAATATTCAGGAAAAATTGGAAAATGAATTACATTTAAAGGACCAAGAATGTTGGGATTATTTGTTTAAATTCCTTTTTTAGTAACAAAAGATGCAAAGCTACAGTCTCTCCAGTTTAAATTATTACATAGAATTCTTCCAACAAATTCCTTTTTGTACAAGTGCAATCTGAAAGAGACTGAACTGTGCTCCTTTTTAGGAAACACTAACTTATATCTTTTGTGAATGTAATGTAGTTAAATACTTATGGATGTCTGTGGAGAATTTATTGAAAACTGTAGGGGTTAATTTTTCTGCAAATGCGCAGACTGTCATTTTAAGATTTCAAGATGAAAATCCTCAAAATGTCATGTTAAACAATATTTGTCTTATATTAAAATATCATATTTATATGTGCAGATGCAAGGGTACTGATCTATCTTTTCGAGGGGGACTTGAATTTTTAAAATTTTCTGTTGTTATTGAAAAATTATCTACATACTATATTATCCCTACACAAAGTTTATTAAATTAATATCAATTGTCGCTATTTTATTTGGTGTCTTGTATATGTGTTGCACATGTTATTAGCTGTGAGTTGTCTTTGTACTGTATGTCCATTTATTGTTCTAACAAATTGTTCTAAAAAATAAAACAATTACAAAAAAAAAAAAAAAAAAAAAAAAAAAAATTTTTGCCCGCTTTTGTAATAAAGAATAAGAATAATGTAATTCGATCAGCTATATAACAAATAAGAAAAGATAATTAGATATATTGAAAGACTTCAATATGTATCAAGACTTGATTTCTCAACAGCAAAATGTTCCAAGACATACTACTTAAAATAATCACACTGCAAACATGCACAAATAAAGTAAGTGAGAACCGAACCGTCAGTCTAAAAAGAACAATCCAAGGACAATGGCAACGTCGGAAAAACAAAGAAACGAAGACATAACATGAGCACGGCACAGACAAGAAAATGAAGACACGCACATATACAAAAATGAACAACACGGACCCAATAAAAACCATGGGTGAGAACAGGTGTACCGGTAGAGTAAGCATCTCCTGCTTCTTATAAGACACCCGCCGTGATGAACATATCAACTCCGGTAGTAAAGTCAAATCCGGTAGAGGAAAAACAAACTTTACTGGCAAAGAAAAAGATTTGTTGTCATCTGGGAACAGATATCTCATAGCGGTCCACAAGATCGTGATGTCGACCGTAAAACTTCTGTAGTGATGACCTCAAGTTATGGGCAACATACCCTTGCTTAAGTAGCCTATTTGTAAGCAACCGAGCTCTATCAAGGTAGTCACTGTATCGACCACATGCCCTTGAGTAGCGAATGAGTTGGGAAATGTAAACTCCGTATGCTGGTGCTTTTGGAATGTTGCTACAAAGAAAGGGGAAGTTGACTATTGGAAAACTGAAATAAGTTGTATTACAGCTTTGTTTCAGTTCTTCAGCAAACTCTCTTATACAACAAATGATCACATTTTGTGGTTCATGATTCTTATTAAATATTTTTATGATGTTATACTGTATGTAACACTGTTTCCGCAGACGTTTATAATGTCAAGTAAAATATGCTCCGAATTTATATACCGGAGATTCGTTGTTTGTTTGGAGCACCACTTATGATTTATCAAGAAGACCATAAACTATGGTATCTTACTGCTCGTTTTCCATTATTTAAGTTAAGAAATAAGTTGTAATGAAATGTTAAAAAAAATAGCAGTCAACTTCTTTTTTATAAAAATAATACCCTTCTCAATCATGTGCTATAAAGATATTTACATTAAAGTATACACCTATATATAATTTTGCAATATTTGTAATATTTGAAGGAACACATTAACAACGAATACTGGGCAAACTCGAAGAAATCAGAAATTTTAAAATTAAAAATACTTAAACACGACAATTCTGTTTAAACTATTACATTTTGATAATAGTTGTGTTGTTTAATTTTTATGTTATTCTGAAGCAATGTTCTTCTATAAACCTTTGTAAATATATCACATCGGTCTTTGTAGAAGATGGAAATTCATTAGATGCCATCCCCTTTGTGAAATAAAGTGTTGGGAGTAGAGCTTATTAGAGATGCGTAACATATTCATATAGCATATATCTGTTGAGACACACTGACACTAAATTTATCTTCAAAATCCCAGATTTTTGTCTGAAGAGATTAAAAATTTTACAAGATAATATTTTTGTAGAACTTTCAACCGAAAATATTTGAATTAATTCATTATTTTTTGGTAGGGAAATGAAAAGGGTATTTTTTTCTTAATTTAATTGATCATTAATTTCATATTTAACGTAGGAATATAATCTGAACTATTTTTTGATGACACAAAATGTGTAGCAGAATTTTTCTGCTCCGATGTTTAAAGGTATTTTGTGAGAAAACAGTTAAAGTTAGTAGAAAATCAGATTAAGTTCACATTTAATTATTTATTTACAATATGATATATTCTATACCTAAAATCATCGATGTGGAAATTGTTTGAGTATGTGACCTACTTATACATAATCATTTACTGTTATAATCAAACGACATTTATAAAAACATATTCATACAAAGATATTGAAACAAATTTTGATTGATCTTTGTATACCTTATGCTTATTTATAAATATGTAAGTAATAGCATCTATAGTTATTATTGGTTTCCTGCAATTGTAAACATGCATTGTTGTATAAACAAGTTCTCAGTGTATCAACCCAAACATAAGTCTGTTTTTGTAATAAAATGTCCCTATTTTCGATTTTATTGCAAAATTCTAATATCTTTGTAAAGCATATTTGCCATCAGTTTATTTCGCCTGTTTTTGCTGCGAGGAGTGACGATATTGTCCTTTCAGTATGGAAGCATTTTCGTACAAAAAGTAAACAATATTTGTTTAGTTCTATGGATGACTATAGAACACGAGTATATCCACCGGTCAATTCAATGTATCGTTACATTGTTATGGGTAAAAAATTCTCCTTTAGTACTCGAGTCTTGCAAATATCACAATAACAGAAAATATTATTTATACAAGTACCAGGATTTAATTTGATATATTTTCATAAGCATGTCTTATACATAGAGATTATTATATGGCATTTTTCATATCATATCCCATGTAATCCCGACACATCCATATTAGCCTTCTGGCCTTCGGTCCTCGGGCTAATATGGATGTCTCGGGATGATATGAGATATGATATGAAAAATGCCATATCATAAGCTATCTATCATATACTTCAACAATTGACCAATTTTACTCTTCTTTATTTCATATAATCTGAAATCATGAAAAACAAAATTATTCATCTGTAAAATGTTGTCATTCAGTCATTGTGGTTTTCAACGGAATATTTGTTTCAAAGAGAGCATATTGGCTTCATTTTGGACATCATATCTAAGTTTACAATAACTTTGGCATTTTGTATCGAGTATGTTTAACTACAAAATCAATGTAGACCACTCGCTATTTACTAAAATGAAACCCATGCAGGGGGTCCAACCTAATTGGCTGGAGAAGTCCTAATTTTTTGTGTGTATCAGTTAAAGTTACTTACTGTAGAATGTTTAAATTGATAAAAATGTTACCTTTCAGCAATAATAGATAAACCCATCCTTTTCAGTGAATACTTGTTCAAAATATATAAGATTTCAAAAGCTATTTTAAAAGCTATTGAATAAAAACATCAACGACCTATCTACATTTTCAACTTCCGCGATATTTACGAAGCATTTCTTCTTACTTAACTTTTGAAATCTTTATATTTCAAATAAGTATTGAATGGAAAGGATTGAATTATACAAACTATTGCCGAAAGGGATCATTTTTTAATCAATCGCTCAAATGCTCTTAATAACCAAAATTTATGCAGAAACGATTTTGCTCCAACCAAATAAGGTTGGCCCCTGTTATGCGCATAGCCGGGGAAAAAGGCTATTTTTTTTTTCATTTCAACAGATAGTTCCCTATTGTTAGGAGTTTCATTGAACAGACAGGATATTTTCCAACAGAAAATACAGTTAATGGGAATGTATTACCCACCATTAAATATTATAAAGATCATTTGTGCTGAAAGTTGTAGATCTAAATAAATTGCTTTGCAATATTTTAACACAAGAACTTGCAAATGAGATTATGGTGTTGTCATAGCTGATGAACACTGCTACACTTGCATGTATTCTCAATCCTTATATTTGTGGAAAGGGACCGCGAATAGTTGAATATTGAATTAAGGTGTACTTCTTGCTTAAACTTTGCTAACACTGGTATTTTTCTTCACAAAACGACAAAAGTATTTTCATAACAACGCGGGTAATTAACTGGAACGACTACATAATATTGAGAAACTTGTGACGGATGTAGGCTCAAAATCCGAAAAAAAAATGTTTCTTGGACTTGCTTGTTCCCAGTAAATAAATCAATTGATTTATAACTTCAGCCAGTAAATTATTCTGAAATAGTGAATCTTTGTTAATTCCATGAAGTGGTAAACCCGTCAGTCGCCATTTTGAAAAATCCATATTTTACCCCATGTTATACGGATTTCATATTACACGGCCGTGTAATATGGATTTCTTATACACCCCTGAAGATATGACTGGCTTAATTCTTTCTTTATGACACATGCAAAAAGACACATATCTTGAGTAAGTATGTGATAAATGATTATATTGTATACGTTGTGTTGCTTAAATAACTGTTTCCAAACCTTAGTACGGTGCTACATAGTTGTGATTTTTGATTCCAAAAGTGTCAAACTTGATGAAAACAATGTTCATGATAATTATATTAAGATGGATGTGTTCATTCCATTAACCAAATTAAATAATTAGAATTACCTGTTTGTATGTTTAGTTTCAAGTATTGAAAAACTATGACATGCAGGGATAAAAGTGAATAATTTACGTTCCTATCAAAATAATTAAACTTTTACAATAAGGAATTTGAAATATGACAATTCAGAATTAATGATTACACAAAATATCACATTAACAAAACAGAAATGAGAAATGAAAATTTCGTACTGGATATTTGCTGATTGAAGTCTGAACTTGATAGTTTAAAAACGAGAAAAGTTTCACATTGTCTCTACATTAGATCAGTAAACAAATTCGTATATGATGTTATGAATGTTTAAATGAATAACAAATAAACCGCTGAAATGATAAATGTGGAATACATGGAAATATAAGGAGCACAAACAGACGAAGTAACTGACGAAGAAAAACAAATATAATTTATGTCATACAATGCCTAAACAAATCTCTGGATCAGTAGCTTTTGGTTTCCAATTGTATCCCTAAGTATACAGACTTAGAGATACAATTGGAAACTATTGAGAATTAAAATATGTAACAAGTTTATCTATGTTGTAGGTCCATAATATTTCATGTGCAGTTGCATTGTTATAGGTACAACCCAAATCTTTACCTAGTTTATGGCCCTGGTCCCTCAGTCAAACATGAACGATCACTTAAGTTTTTAGCAAGCAGTTTATATAGCCTGTACCAGTAGTATCTGACATGATGTTGCGGCTTGAGGAGTATATATATAACCAAATTACACCCAGATGGTGGTCATGGCCTCTCAGTATAGTATGAACAAGTTTAAAGACAGCAGCCAGTTTGTATAAACTCTACTTTCCTATCCACTTGATATTTGACATGCATTTGCTTGTAAAGAAGTACATACGGATTCCATGCATTTGCTTGTTAAGGAGTGGATACGGATTCCAAACCCAAATGGTGGCCCTAGACCCTAAGTTAAGTATGAATTATCATTTTTAAGTTTTTTAGCTAGCAGTTTGTACGGCCTGTTGTTATGGGTAATTAAATGTTGTAAATATTCTATAATGCATTTTATTCATTGTTTTTAATTTGTATGGCCTTAATATTATGTAATTTGTTTGGCCTAGTTATGTAACTTGTTTACAATAAACAAGGGTCAAGGTTATTACACCTTAGAACATGTGGAATATTCTAGAATTTAAATTCAGATTTGAACACATAGATTTTTCTAGAGTTTTTCCTTACATAATCATTTTAGTCATGTGATAATTAGTTGATTAGAATGTTCTAGTCATATCCAGTGAAGATTTTTCTAGAAAGAATAAATATATTTATATGAGGTAGCTGAAAAGGGTTAAGTCAGTCAGTTTAATAAGTTTATACAGGATTAATTAGTTTATATTGGAAATCGACATCAATTATTGTGAATCTATTATCAACTATTTAGTGAGGATTATAAGGATTATTCTATTGGACATTTATTGGTGGAATTAAGTGAACTGTTCATTTGGATTATTACTTGGACTTCATTATTGTCAGATAAGTTATATATTGTATTTAATTTGTAAAATAATTATTTTTTTCGTCTGATTAAAAAGTTAATTTGAGCCAATTTTGTTTTATCTTTGCTGACTTTAATTGGTCGTTTCTGTCACATAACAGAAATTGGGGGCTATCGTCCGGGATCTTCGAAATTGTTTAAAAAAAGAAATATTTATATTTTTGTCAAATAGAAAAAATTTTAAAAGTCAGCAATAAAATTGTTACAAGATGTCTTTTGATCCAGAACAATTCATGTCTACGTGTCAGGTGGAGAATTTTGAGAAGCTTAAAAAGGATGAATTAATTATCTTAGGAAAACATTTGAAATTGAATGTCAAATCTGGAATGAGAAAGTGTGAAATTCAAAATGTGATTGCAAATTATTTGGTTGAAGAAGATTATTTTGATAAATCTGTTTTGGAGACTTTTGGCATTCAAACAACTGATTTGGAAATTAAAAAATTAGAAATTCAGAAAGAATTAGAAATTAGAGAATTAGAAAAAGAGGAAAGACAGGCATAAAAAGAAAGAGAGTTTAATTTTCAATTAGAACTGAAAAAACTACAATTAGCTGAGAAGAATCAACACCTTTCTCAGAATTCTCAGACATTTGATGTTGCTAAAAACATCAGGTTGGTCCCTCCTTTTCAAGAAAAGGATGTTGACAAATATTTTCTGCATTTTGAGAAAATAGCTCAGAATTTAAAGTGGCCAAAAAACAATTGGTCAATGTCATTACAAAGTGTGTTAATTGGCAAAGCCAGGGAAATTTACATTTAGTTGTCAGTAGAACAGGCTTCAGATTATGACACTGTAAAAGAGTTAATTCTTAAAGCCTATGAACTGGTCCCTGAAGCTAACCGCCAAAAATTTAGGAATGCAGAAAAACAGAGTGACCAAACCTATGTAGAGTTTGCTAGAACAAAAGAGCAACTATTTGATCGTTGGTGTTCATCAAAGAAAATAAATAACAATCATGAGAAATTACGTCAGCTAGTTTTAATTAAAGAGTTTAAAAGATGTATTAATACTGACATTAAAACTTTTATTGATGAACAAAAAGCTGAAACTTTGGAAATTGCTGCACGTTTAGCTGATGATTTTTCACTTACACATAAAACACAATTTTTTAATAAACCACAGAAATTTTTCAGAAATAATAATTCCACAAATTTTTCACCCAAACCAACAAATGAAGTAAATAGTAGGCAACGTCCAGTAAATAGCTCGTCCAAGTCCTATCCTCCCTCCCAGTCACAGAGACCATTCAAGTCGATTTCCTGTAATTATTGTAAGAAAGAAGGCCATTTGATATCTGACTGTTATAGGTTAAAGCAAAGGAAGGAAAGTGAAGTTAAACCCAGTGGTTTTGTTGAGTCGTCACAATGTTTGCCTCATTTTGGTACAGATGTGCGTAGTTCTATTTCGGAGGTGAAGTCTGTTTCTGATCCTGTTAGTAAGGTCGAGGTCAAATCCCAATCTAGTTCCATTATGGAGATTTTCGAACCATTTATTAGTGATGGTTTTGTGTCGCTTTCGAGTGATTTTTGTAATTCTACCTCTATTCGAATTTTGAGAGATACTGGAGCTTCTCAGTCTCTTTTGTTGGCGGAAACCCGGCCGTTTGATGAGGTTTCTAGTACTGGTAGAAATGTTCTTATTAAAGGGATAGATTCTAGTGGTTATACTGCTATTCCTCTCCATAATGTTTATTTGTCTTCGGATATTGTTTCTGGACCTGTGACCTTAGGTATCAAGTCATCATTGCCCTTTAAAGGTGTTCAACTTCTTCTTGGTAATGATTTAGCTGGAGAATAAAGTTCAAAGAAATCCTATTGTGACAGACAAGCCTTCTTTTAATCAGGTTTCTGATTCTGATGAACAGGAGATTTCTGGGTTGTATCCTGCATGTGCAGTTACTCGTGCTATGAAAAAGAAATGCGCAGAAGCTCAGAAAGTTGATGAAAATAGCACTGATGGTTTTGATTTATCGGATACATTTATGAGTCAGTTTGGTGATGTTCGTGTCAAAACAAGCAAGCCCTTAGAGTTTTCTGATAGTTCGTTTGTTCAAAGTGATGGTTTTTCTATGTCTACGTTTAGCAGTGAGCAACACAAGGACCCTGAAATTTCATGTCTTTTCAATAGGGCTGTTGATGAAAGTGAGTGTTTGCAAGAACCTGTTACTTATTTCACCAAAAATGGTATTCTTATGCGTAAATGGAGACCTTCTGATGTTTCTGCTGATGCAGAATGGGCAATAAAGTATCAAATTGTAGTACCAAAGGTGTATAGAACTGAGATATTAAGCATGGCCCACGATATTCCCTTGTCAGGACACTTAGGTATCAATAAGACTTACAACAAAAATTTAAATTATTTTTATTGGCCTAATCTTAGAAAAGATGTCTCCAATTACTGCAAGTCCTGTCATACATGTCAATTAGTAGGGAAACCAAACCAGGTTATTCCAAAAGCACCTCTTCAACCAATACCTGCCTTTGAGGAGCCTTTTAGTAGAATATTAATAGATTGTGTAGGTCCTTTACCAAAAACTAAATCTGGTAATCAGTACATTTTAACTATTATGTGTGCATCCACAAGGTTCCCTGAAGCTATTCCTTTGAGAAATATAAAGACTAAAACTATAGTTAGGGCTTTAACTAAATTTTTCACTTTGTTTGGCCTACCTAAATCTATTCAATCAGACCAAGGTTCAAACTTTATGTCAGGCATTTTCCAAAAAGTAATGTATGAATTAGGCACTAAACAGTACAGATCACCTGCATATCACCCTGAAACTCAAGGCGCCTTAGAGCGATTTCATCAAATCTTAAAAAATATGATGCGGACCTACTGTGTTGACACAGAGAAAGATTGAGATGACGGAATTTCTTTTCTTTTATTTGCTGTAAGAGAAGCAGTTCAGGAATCATTAGGTTTTAGTCCCTTTGAATTAGTTTTTTGACATACAGTTAGGGGCCCACTCAAACTTTTAAATGAGAAAATTTTATCTGATGAAAAAGACCATTTAAATCTCTTTGATTATGTTTCAGACTTTCGCACTAAACTTGTTAAAAGCTTGTGATTTAGTCAATAAAAATCTTAAATCTAGTCAAGAATCTATGAAGGCCAAGTATGACCAAAATTCTGTAAAACGTAATTTTGACCCTGGTGATAAAGTACCTGTTTTACTTCCTGTACCTGGAAAGCCACTTGAAGCCAGATATTTTGGTCCATATATTGTTGAAAAGAAAATCAGTGATTTAAATTATGTTATTAAAACACCTGACAGACGTAGACATAAAGGTTGTGTCATGTAAATATGATAAAACCTTATATGGATAGCAATAACACAAATATTGTACATTCTGTAAATATAGTTAGTGTTGACCCTGACAATTCCGAAAATGACTTTTGTGAAAAGATTGATTCGCCATCTATTACACCGATGCTGGAAAATTCAGATTCTACAAGATTTGGATTCGAAACTTCAACATTGGCCAGTGATTCAAAAGGAACAATTGAAACAGTTACTCCATGAATTTGAACATTTGTTTCCGGACATTCCAACATGAACTGATAAAATATTTCATGACGTTGATGTTGGTGATTCAGTACCGATTAATCAGCATCCATATCGACTGAATCCGATCAAACAAAAGTACCTGCATGATGAAATTCATTATTTGTTAAAAAATGACTTTATTGAACCTAGCAAAAGCAATTGGAGCTCGCCTTGTATTCTAGTGCCAAAACCTGATGGAACTTATCGCATGTGTACGGACTATAGAAAATTAAACAGTTTTACAAAAACTGACTGATTTCCAATTAAGCGCATTGATGACTGTATTGATAAAATTGGAAATGCTAAATACATAACAAAAATTGACTTATTAAAAGGATTTTATCAAGTTCCTCTTACAGAGCGTGGAAAAGAACTTTTCAGCGTCTCATCAACAGTGCTATTTCTAGAATTGACGGTTGTGAAGCATACATTGATGACATTCTTATATATGGTGACACTTGGAAAGAACATCTTCAGATACTCCGAACTTTTTTTGAACGTTTAAGCAGTGCTATGTTAACAGTCAACCTCTCAAAGGGTGAATTTGGATGTGCTAATGTAAACTATTTAGGACATGTTGTAGGTCAGGGTCAGGTAAAACCTATTGATGCTAAAATTAGTGCTATTTCTAGTTTTCCTAAACCTGAAAATAAGAAACAATTGATGCGTTTCCTGGGAATGGCTGGATATTATAGAAAATTTTGTCAATTTTTTTCTTCAATTACTGAGCCTTTGACTAAACAATTGAGAAAAAATGAAAAGTTTATTTGGTCTAAAAGTTGTGATGAGTCATTTGAAGAACTAAAAGCCATCCTAGAAAGTGCGCCAGTTTTAGCAACACCTAATTTTGATTGTCAATTTAAGTTAGCAGTAGATGCCAGTGATGTTGCTGCTGGCGGTGTTTTATTACAAGAAGGTAAAGATGGTATAGACCATCCTATTTGTTATTTTTCTAGAAAATTTAATAAACACCAGAGGAATTACTCCACCATTGAAAAAGAATGTTTGTCTCTGATTTTGGCTTTACAACATTTTGAAATTTATGTTACAGCTTCAATTCAGCCTATCATTGTATAAACTGATCAAAACCCTCTTAAATTTATTCATAAAATGAAAGATAAAAATCAAAGACTTTTGAGGTGGAGTTTGACTTAACAAGGTTTTAATCTAGACATAAGACATATTAAAGGAAAAGATAATGTCATTGCAGACGCATTGTCAAGAGTTTGATAAATTTCATAACACCTCATTGTTTATTTTAAATGTTTTTCATTGCATTCAAACATTTTCTTTTGGGGGGAGGTGTTATAGGTAATTAAATGTTGTAAATATTCTATAATGCATTTTATTCATTGTTTTTAATTTGTATGGCCTTAATATTATGTAATTTGTTTGGCCTAGTTATGTATCTTGTTTACAATAAATAAGGGTCAAGGTTATTACACCTTAGAACATGTGGAATATTCTAGAATTTAAATTCAGATTTTAACACATAAATTTTTCTAGAGTTTTTCCTTACATAATCATTTTAGTCATGTGATAATTAGTTGATTAGAATGTTCTAGTTATATCCAGTGAAGATTTTTCTGGAAAGAATAAATGTATTTATATGAGGTAGCTGAAAAGGGTTAAGTCAGTCAGTTTAATAAGTTTATACAGGATTAATTAGTTTATATTGGAAATCGACATCAATTATTGTAAATCTGTTATCAACTGTTTAGTGAGGATTATAAGGGTTATTCTATTGGACATTTATTGGTGGAATTAAGTGAACCGTTCATTTGCATTATTACTTGGACTTCATTATTGTCAGATAAGTTA
This sequence comes from Modiolus philippinarum, assembly GCA_002080025.1. Classification (NCBI taxonomy): domain Eukaryota; kingdom Metazoa; phylum Mollusca; class Bivalvia; order Mytilida; family Modiolidae; genus Modiolus; species Modiolus philippinarum. The sequence goes on along the minus strand of MJUU01057723.1, from coordinate 26,545 downwards.
TATATTGTATTTAATCTGTAAAATAATTATTTTTTTCGTCTGATTAAAAAGTTAATTTGAGCCAATTTTATTTTATCTTTGCTGACTTTAATTGGTCGTTTCTGCCACATAACACTGTACTAGTAGTCCTATAAAACATACCTATTCTACGCCCAGACAGAGACCTGGTTTTTTAGTCATGCATGAAGAACCCCTAAGATTTTGCAAACAATTAGCAGTGCAAGGGGTGGGCTAGAAATATCCTGTGTCCACAGTTTCTGATAGGTAATGAATATTTTTTACCTCTTTTGGATTGTGGATTCAAATTTGTATTTGGTTCTAATGCTGCTGATGAGAGGTTAATCCTCGAACCACATATACATCATAATGAAATTACTGCTTATTATAAAATTTAGGCATTTTTGTAATTTAGTATCAGTTTACTCTATATTATCACATGTAAGAAACTAACAACCAGTTGAAATTCTGGAATGTAGTTAAAATAACATTTGTTTTTTTAATAATAGCAGTAAAATTTAATTATACTACAATTCAAGAATCTGATTATAGCAAAGTATTCAACGGATGATCTAAAAACGCAGTAATTTACGAATATGCGCTCCGCATAAGTGAATCAAAGCATTTTTTTAACATGAGTTGAATAATTTCAATAGATATAATCTAAATTTAGTTATTGTTTTTATTATATAGATCTTCTTATATATTTATTGGTTCAATTAAAGAATATTTTAAACTTATGAACTACTTTTTAATCTGCTACACTTTACTTGAGAACAGTATTGACAACTTCTATTGTGATGTCACTTCCTGGAGTGAAATTATGGGAAATAATTTCACAGTTAATAATCAATTTTATTTCATTGGTATATGCATAGTATGTATCCCAAGAGAGCAGGAGAGATAGGCTGTATCTCACAAATGAAGGCTAAGATATCGTTTCGTCCCGAGGCTTGCCGAGAGATGCTAAAAGATGTCTTAGCCTGAGAGTTTGAGAGTAGTCTATATCATCTTTCAAGAGGGGTTGATACTTTTCTTGTATTAATGCTCTGAAATTAATTTCACAACCACGATAAGCTTTGACTTTCACAAAGAAATATTAACAACGTTTCCAGAAAAAAAGGTGATGTCACAATTGGTTTACTTGTACTGAAGCTGCATAGAAACCTCATTTTCAGCAATTTCTTTGGTGCACAATTTAAAATCCCTGTTTCAATGTAACTCACATAACTTGCTGTTCATGATAAATTATTGGTACATATTTATTCTTCAGTAAGAATATTAAATCAGACAACAAATCATACTGTATAAATCTCATTACAATTGGAAGTATTGGCAGACATCTTGAATTTTAGGCACGTGCTTACGCAAAGGGGTATTAAGATGATATGAAGTTTAAAATAAATCATTTTCATAATTGTAGCTATTTATTCATACTGATCTACTGCATATATATTTAGCCTCCCTTCCCTTGCTTTCCCAGAGGCTTGCACACATATATAATATGACAGAGGTTTTACTTCCAATTAAGAGAAATGCATATATAACTGGAATAAAACTCCATTTATATGCAAAAGATCAACACCAGTATGTAATATGTGTGTAAAACTTCACTATATATCATTATATATGTAAAAGTATATTTGCTTTGTATTTACATGCAGTTTAATCTGAGATGTGTATTCTAATAGAAAAACTAATTAGAAGAAGGGGCAGGTGTCAAGGGCGGAAGAACATGTCAATAATTAATATTGGAAATTTGAAGATTGTTAGAAAAAGTTGTTTATTTCCATTGATTTTGTACTATTTTATTTCTTAATTTCAGCTATATGTACATTTTGTTGAAAGAAGATGACATGTCAGATCGAGTCTTTTCCTAATAAAGTAAGTGCATAATACCTTTTCAATAATCTTGTGAGCTGATCCTGCTATAGACTAAAAATTTTAATTCAGCGTATTCCATCCCTTAATGTCCTACAAGGTCAGTTTTCCCTGTTTTACGGGCGTATAGATGTATGCCCCTTTTTCACATTTAAAGAAAGAAATATTGTGGAAAATGTGTAATAATCTTTAATCTGGACCCCCTGCCAACGGTATTTTTGAAAGTGGACTTTGTTTCATTTCAGCTATCAGCAATATGTGTGATTTGTAAGGAGAACCCCTGCCCAATTTTTTAGCTGAGATGAGACCAAGTCGAACTCAACTTATAATTTGATGAATGGTGTTTGTGCATCTGGGCCACTTGCATATCTAAATAAAACTTTGAACAAACATGGAGACGAGGTTAGTGCAACAGATGTCAAGGTCACAACTTCTAAAAATATAACAAAAGGTTGACATTTTATCCATTTCCGTGCAATATCTCCAGAACCACATGTCATATCTAAATGAAACTTGGCACAGAAATCACTAAAGACCAGATGTTGAAACCTGTTGATTTTGAGCTCTCTAGAAGAAAAGGTTAGGGTAACAACTTCTAAAAATAGAACAAAAACTTGATCTTTATTTCTTTCCGCACAATATTTCTAGAACCACATGTCACATCAAAAAGAAACGAAAAGAAGACATGACATATGACGAGAGAAGGAATCTCATGGATTTCGATCTTTATTCGACAAAGGACAAGGTCACAAATTCTAGAAATAGAAAAAAAAATCGACATTTTTATGGCCTGCGACGGAAAGTCGGGAAGGCATTATATTGTTTTACGCTTGTCTATCCGTCCGTTTGTTCATTCGTTCATCCGTCCGTTAGTACGAATGTAAAACACAACGTTTGTGTTTTTTAAGAAAGTTTCCGAAAAGTTAAATAACTTCAAGGAATTTAACTTACAATAAGTAATTGTGCTCCCACATATCTCTGTAAAATTGCAGCTCTTGCCACCAAAACTGAAAAAAAGGCTGGAAATTTAAATGCCTCAAATTTGATGAAACTTCACAAGGAGGATGGCTAGCACTCATAGAATTGATTTTTCGGTCACAAAATCTTCAAAATAGCTGCTGTTGCTTTGGAAACTGGAAAAAGTCGCGAAATTCAGAGTGCCTTGAAATAGATGGACCTTTACAGGAAGATTGGATGGCACCTATATAATTGATTTTCGGGCTCAGAAATTCCTTTTTATATATTTTGGAACGTGAGGTACATTTGTGTATGTCATTGTGTCCATACTTTCACTATGTTAACCCCTGTATTGTGTCAACAGAAGAATCAGAAGAAGAAAACACATGTACAAGGTTCAAAATGCTCTAAAATATGTTGAATTATTTACAAACACAGAACTCAGTAGTGCCGAAATATAACGTTTAGGCAAAGGGTTGAAAGGACAAGGTGCGATAAGGGGGTGATTTGGCCCAAGATTCAAGTGAATTTTGAAGTTGCACCTAAAAATTTTCTTTCATGTTCGTACTAAAGTTGAGATCCCATTTACAGAAAAAATGCAAAAGTTAGGACCAATGACGTCACAATAGTTACAGTTCTGACGTCATGAAAATGCTATTTTTGATCATTTTCATAGAAATATACCGAATTTTGCAGATTTTCGAACAGTTTTCCTAACCGGAAATATCGAGCACACCCAAGAACCAATTAGATAATTTGTCAACTTATTAGTACAAATCAACTGAACCTCTCATATAAATATTTTTGTGGTTCTTGCATGTGCTCTATATTTTCTATACAGAAAAAGTAGTCAAAATAGGTCAAATTTGTCAGTTTTTGACAAAATCTTCAGTTTGTCTTACCTTCTACACTCAAAAACTCAATAATCATACAATAATATTTGAGAAATGTTACTGTTTACTGAAAAGCCATGCCCATAGATAATTTCAATAAGAAAATTTTGTGAATTCAACCAAATTTATTTTTCAGGCCAAATAAGGCCCTTATCGCCCCTACTCCTTTATACCTTGTCCCATAACAAAGAATGGGAAAAAAGTCTAATACGAGATTTTAATGAACTAGCTCGTAAAATGAGGTGTAGATACCACTTTGATGACTTTGGTACAAAGGCTGTTAAATATCATCCATTCAGAACAAACTCAGGATTTGTACCGCACTTAGGGAACAATGCCGTCGAAAATTACTTATTTGCTACAAAACTGGAACTTCAAAACCTAAGCGTTAGAAAATTCAAAGATGACCTTTCTAAACAAAAAAAAGAATAGCATTGCAATCTTTAAAAAAATAAGCATAATTATAAAAAGGCAGACAAAAATTCATCCACAGTTGTACTGGATAAAAATAAAAGCATTGATATAGCATTGAGTCAACTTAATGACAAAATACATTACGTAAGACTATCGGAACCACATACTATCGAAATCACAAAAGCCATTGACAAAATTGTAGAAAAACTACATAAATCACATCTTGTTGACGATATCACACTTAAATATATTGTGAACGAAGAAAAGAAAAGAATTGGAAGATTATATATTCTTCCCAAAATACATAAGCTAAGTATAAAAGACAGAGAGAAAATAAAAGATAATAAAGACCTCAGAAAATACAAATTCCTGGAAGACCAATAGTATCTCTCTGTAAAGGTTCATTAGGAAGAATCGGTCAATATATAGATTACTTTCTTAGACCAGTTATTGATAATCTGTGGACCTCACTCAGGACTCCACAGATTTCGTTAATAAAATAGAGCAAATTAAAGCACCTGCGGACAGCATTTTAGCAACATTCGACATTGGCAGCACGTACACTAATCTTGAACACAGAGAAATTATTGAAGCCGTAGAGCGAGCTTGGCCTAAAATAAGCTCAACTATCTATAATATACCACTACCACCTAAGGATGACTTTTTATATATTCTTGAACGTGTACTAGAAAATAACGAATTCGAATTTTATCGCCGCATTTATCGACAAACTATTGATGTACCCATGGGAGCCCCAATGTGTCCTAGTTTAACGGACCTTAGAATGTTTGAAATAATTTCAAACATACTGCTTTTATTTCCATATACCAACAACCTAATTCATTAGTCATTATATAGAGATGATGGATTTATCATATTTAACGGAGAAGAAAAAACCTTATAGAATTTTCCAAATTACAAATAACATTCACCCTTTATTGGGATTTTCATATGAATACTCCAGACAAAATATACAGTTTCTGGACATAACATTATTTAAAGGAAACAGATTTATGACAGACAAGATAGTAGACATGAAATTGTATCGCAAGCCCACGGATAATACCAATATCTAGAAAGATCGTCTGCTCACCCATCGTCTGTATTGAAAGGCTTCATTATAGGCGAAATAACACGCTTCATTAGATCATCGAACAACAAAGAAGATTTAGAATCACAAATTGAACTGTTTAAAACAATCCTTTTTAAAAAGATGTTACCCCGAAGAAGAAATCAATCAATTAATTGCAAAAACTATAAATAAGGAAAGGAAGGACACTTTACGATTCAAAATGAAAGATCAACGAAAAATGCAACCTTTGGTATTGGCTACTAAATATAACCCGCTGTTTAAACAATTAAACAGAGCAATTAGAAAACCCTGGCACTTAATTGAAGAGGATGAAATGACCAAAAAGCTATTCCCAAGACCACCAATTATTGCTTATCGGAAACATAAAAGTCTTAAAGAATGCCTTACGTCATCAAAAACCAATTGAAAATGCAATATATACATAAAAACAAAATTAGACACATAAAAAGGAGCACCGAGTGTCGTACCCAAATACTAAATTGATTTGAAACCAACTTTAATAATGGGCTACAGGGTACCTGGTGAGGATTAACGGCCTTGGTCTTATTTATTGACTTAAATGATATCCGAAACACTTGGTGACAAGAAATATAGTATATATAATATATGAATAAAAACACGGATAGTATATATGATAAATACACCATTGGGATATACTTTTTCCTTTTTTGTAAAGTATATCTGAATAGTTACACAGTCATTTGATAAAATGAAATAGACAACATGAATAATTTTACCTATGTTCAAGAGTTTGCTCTTGACAAATATTTTATTGGTAAAAGAAATGATATATGAATCTTATTTATTACCAGAATCTTTCTAGGAAAGAAAAACTCAAAGAAACCATATGGTAATAACTACTATGCTATTACAATAAGCACAATATACTTGAAATATTCTGCTTTTAATATAAATGTTACTTCCCGCAGCTCTATTTTATGGATACAGGTTTAACTTCTGATCATGCTTGGATAGGTTCTTGACACGTATTTTATTTATAAAGCTTAAATTTGCAGTTGCCATATTGATTCAGGGTTCAATAACTGGGGCATAGTTGGTTGCCTTTCGAAGACAGCTCTAGTTTTGGTTTCCAAACAATATCTTAACAAACATAGGGCAAATCTAATTGATCAATGATAAGAGGAGGAACACTCTAATGATTTTTTGGTTGATGCATCAGAGGTCAAGGTCATAAATTCTAAAAAATAGAACTCAAATTTGATATTTGTTTAGTTTACGCACAATACATCCTGAAATGTCACAGAGAATTATTACATTGGTTGAAAAAAAAAGAGTTATTATCTTTATATACAACTATTTGCGTATCAGATGATGTACTTATGAAACTAACAAATATTCACAACTTGTTTCTGATTTTTTTTTCTCATGCTGTAGTGACTCATCTAGTTAACTTAATGGCTTCTTTAAGGCATATATGCACTCTACTTTCAGATTTTTTATATTGTAGAAAGATTTAATCTCAGAAGGGACAACACTTGAAAACAGCCCAGGGTAACAGAAAACCAGCTGAATGAAAATGAGGTGTGTATTTATATGACTTGTTTCCCTTAGTCAAATAGCATGGATTGTATCTGTATCAGCTTTCATTAAAGTATATTCATCTGAAAGGAAACTGGCTTTGACAAAGGTTAAGACTTGACATATTGACAATTGAAAAGTTGATCATCAACAAGTTTGCAGGTTGATAATAAGCCTGTGCATTATTTGAATGCTTGGGGGCATCAACAATATATTTGACAGTCAAATACAGTTTACAGGTGCCGCATAGCAGAGTCTGTAACTGGAAGATTTCTGACTGTCAAATCAAGATTGAATACAGATATAATGTACTGTTATTGCGGTTCTATTGCAATCAGACAATTTCGTGTATTATTTGTATTTCAAGTATTTAAGGGTGGAGAAGGAACCAGACTAGAAGGAAATTTATTTTGTCCTAGGCATGGTCATGGTGTAATTTACAGTCAGTGTTGACCAATCTAATAATCTGTCACATGAATGTTGCATTAGAATTATTCATTTTGAAGCTAAATGTTGCAATTTATGTCTGTAAAACTGACAAAAACCGCGATAGACAGTTTACGTAAATATGACAAATGGCGTGTCTGAAGACTTCAAGATACTGAATAATGCAAACTGTTCATCAGCTTCATAGTACCAGTTCACCCTTTATTCCTCTATACTAATAGTTCATACAAATATATCTTGAATTTCAATTTATTCTTATTGTGGTAATTATTATGATGTTCAGAACTTTTGTTTAATCACATATTTTGGATTGTCATAAAAAAAACTGAAAATACTGAAACAACATGTAGTACACAGCCTGAAACAGACATATATATTGCAGTAGGTATATATTTTTTCGGCACACTAAAAACAAATGACCATGACTGTGTTGTATGGTTACCTTTCTGTTCAGTTTTCCACGTTGGAATCTGAATAGACGTTTTCGATTGTTCTCGAGCGACAATAATTCAGTTATCATTGCACTGCACTGATATGAACATGCTACCGTCAATCTCTACGGAACATTTGCAACAGTGCACTTATAGTTTGTCTTGTTACGTAATGTGACAAAAATAATCCCTAAAAGAAAATGCCATATTTATCCAAAAATAGTATTTAACAAAAAAAAAATATTTCAGTGAATAAGAAACATACATCTTGTATAATTGAATAACAGAATAGCAATAAAAACTATATAAATAAATTGTTTTGCTTAGAAAAAAATTCTCAGTTCGAAGTATTGCATGTTTTTCTGGAGCACTCGGGGCTATACAAGCAGAAAACTCCATACTCGCAAAACAAATTACTAATAGTATAAAAGTAGTAGCTGAATGGCAACATCATTTCTTGAATTATTTTTGAAAGTTTTATTTTTAGGCTTCCATTCCATCAACACAGATTTCATCATGAAGCTTGGAAAATGATATTCATAGTAAGAACACATTAGGTGCTCTACAAAAAATTTGTGATGTAAAAATTAGTCCTATAAAATACCAGATTATAAAAGATGTAAACGAGCTAAAACCAAGAACATTAAGATCACTTAATAGGAAGGCAACTACTGCAGTTAAAAAAAACTTTGCACATTTTAGCACCAAACCATGCTCAGAAAGTTTGGAAACTCATTGATCAAGAGATGGTATGGATAACAATGTTACTGTTAATCTAGTTTCTGCATATGGCTGTTTTAAAAACTTATATCTATCCAGTGCACATCACATTAAAACATCTGGAAGACAATAAAGAAAAACTTTTTTTTTTAAATATGACAGAGAAAAAGTAAGCAAAAAGAATTAAATGAAAGCCAAAATAAGCAGAGGACAGAAATATGCAAAATTAAGATACTCCTTTGTATTAAGGACATTTTTTAGAAATTTTGATATTGCAAGTTTCTAAAGACAATCAGTTTACAGGTCAGCATAGAAGTACTGATTACTAGGTTGATAATGACTATTTGTTAAAGACCACAAACAGGGGCATTGGCCCAGCAGTGATACACATGTAAATGATTATGAATAATAAATCATTATACAATTACAAAAAGTCAGACTTCCAAGTTAACCACTACATCAAAATAAGCCTAAGAAGATTAAAAAAAAAAATTTTCAACTTTTCATACTAATTGAATACTTGTATGAAAGACTCATACTATGAAAGAACTTGTATGCATGGTTCGTAGGAAATTTCAATGGTTCATGGGTTTTTAATTTGTGGTTCATAAGATTATATGAATTTAAAACTTTCAAGAAAGTTCAAGACCTAGAAATCACAGACACTCAATGTCAGATTTCGTTATTTCTCTGACCAGGTTTCCCTTAGAATTATAAATCTTCATTTTCAACGATTTATTTTTTTTTTCACATTTATAACCACAAATTGTGATCTTACCACCAGATTGGTAGAAATAGGAACTGTTGTGTCTCACACTATAAAAGTCAAATTGTCTGAATTTACCAATTTTGTCTGAAAAATTACTCGACATTCTTTAATGTCTGGAATACATTAAAAAAATTTCGACTTGGTCTGAATTTTTCCTAATTATTTCTTAAAATTCTCTACACCATTCTTAACTGTCGTGACGCACCTCTCGAAAGTATGAAATAATTCTGATTGTATCTCGACACATTCTTGACAGTCTGAACTGAGGATGCATTTGTCTTGACACATTCTTAACTTATGAGAATTGTCTAAAAAAGTTTCAACTTATTTTTGATGGTTTGAATATGTCTTGATATATTCTCGACAGTCTGAACAGAGTCTGAATATGTCTCGACATATTTTTGACAGTTTGAACAGTGTCTCTATATATCTCGACATATTCTGGACAGTTTACACAGTGTCTGAAGATGTCTTGACATATTCTGGACAGTCTGAGCATGTCTCGACATATTCTAAACTGTTTGAAATGGTCTGATACAGTCTAAATTGTATGAAGACAAATGAAAGAGCACTGATTTAAATTGTAACATAAATTTCTAATGAAGTTGCAAATTTTAAATAAATTAGAATAGAAATTAATTTATTAAAATAATGAAAATTTCAAAAACTCATAAAAATGGTTTTCTTACTGCCAACCCATACCATTAAATATGTGCGCAATATATTAGTACAACATGTATTGAACCATCTTATGCATTTATCCAGAGGGCCAAGGTCACAACCTAAATAAAAAAAATATACTCAATCAGGAAAATGGATACGTTCTATGTAAAAGTTACTTATACTTACCAAATTATAAATCATTCGATATTCCCATGCCCTTTGATGTGCAGTAAAAGCATGCTATAACTGCTTTTTCTATATACGAGTATTTAAGCTGTCCTAGAAATCATTTTAGCTAGCACATTAAAATACCTTGCTAGAATTAAGCAGAGAATGTACGCATTTATTTCACACGAATATGATCTTCCGTCTGGGCAAGTAATCATGGGGCGCATTCAGTTTTAAAATCCAAGTAATTACTCACATATTCGGCACATTTCTATATTTTGGGTCTGTTACAACCCAAAGCATTCCTGAATAGTTTTATCATCGTTTAAGGACCATAGTTTCAAGTGTAATATTTAATCACAATACCAAGAATTTAAATTGAAATTAAAAAAGAAATAGGTCTTATTTATGCTATTCAGTAAGAAGACTCAGGAGGGTATCTGAATTATTTGTCACAAGAGGGACAATGACCAAGCAGTGTGCAAAGTCAATTAAAAGTCTTGACAACAGAAATTTAAAGATATCTGCACTAGTTCCTAAGTTTCCCTCCTTATTAGCTTGTCTCATAAAGCATTTCTTTTTATTTGCAAATATCAAAAGTATTCAAAGGAGAGGGTGGATCCTTCTACAAAGACAAAGGACATGCATTAAATTTTTATTTTTCAAGGATAGGGAAACAATTTATCAGCATTACCAAATAGGGAGAGCTGATGAGTCATCAAGGGTGTTATATTTGTATATTCCATGCATAATATATGACACTGCTTGAATATTGCACTTGTACAAAGAATGAATTGGTGAATAGGTTTACTTGAGACAATACCACTTACCTGTGACAAACTTTGTTAATTGGAGGTGTTCTTAATGCTTGTGTTTATTCCTGTATACATGTAGTCTAAATCTTAAAATTGATTGCAGAAAAAAAATGTAAAATAAAACTCAAACAAATTATATAATTTAGGAAAACATTTCATATTAAAAAAGGTATGTTATCTGTAAATAGTTTTATCCATTAACAGATATATTTACTATGATAAATGTTGAAAAACACAATTTTTCTATGATTGCGAAGATAATTAAAATACATGCAAGTATATGAATGATGAAAATGAACATTAAAGAGTTTGTAATTTACCAGGGAACACCACAAAATACCCATATCTTCATATTTTGGCATTATGATAAGTACACTTGTAGGTATGTACTTAATAAATTGATTTTTTTAGCAGCAATTGTGTTTTCAAAACATTTTGTAAAAAAAAAAAATCCTTCAAAAGTTGACAATCCGACTGAAACTGAAGAACCATATTTTTTTCCATTGCATTTTTATTTTTTTTATTTCGCTTTATTTATTTGATGAATTATTCGTGTTATCGAGGCCTCTTCATCATGGTTTTGTGACATTTTTAAAAATAAAATGCTTTTATTTTTAACATAAGTACTAAATTTAAATGTAAATGGTGATTTTACATAAATGTAGAAATAGACCACAATTTTGGGAAAATAAGCTAAGAAAGTAGCTTAAAGCAGACAAGATAATATTAGAAAATAGATGAAAAAAAAGAAAATTCATCAGATGATGAGAAATTTCCAATTTCTATTCAAAATTAAGAATACCTCAACATGTCAAAAGTTACAGGCATAATGCATAATGTTAAAAATATTTTTTTAAGAATTTTTCATGCATATTTAGACTGTCGAGAATGTGTCGAGAAATGTTAAGACACAATTAATACAATTAAGAATTTTTCAAGACATTTCAGACATAATGTAGAATGTTAAGAATGTCGAGAATTGTATCAAGAATTTTTCATGCAAATTCAGACTGTCAAGAATGCGTCGATAAATTTTAAGACAAAAATAATATAGTTAATAATTTGTCGACAAAAAATAAGCACAGAATCAGACATTAAAGAATGTCAAGTAATTTTTCAGACAAAATCAGATAAAAAAATGGAAAATTCAGACAATTTGACTTTTGCAGTGTCACAAGCGAGAATAATAAATGTTTTATCAATACGAAAACAGCTGTTATTTGTGTATCAATTTTTATTGGTTTTGTGACGACAAAATCTTTGAAAATTGCCTCCAAACAAATAAAAATACTTTCACCATTCCTAGTAATTTGGACAAAATATAACAACTGGTTTAATTTGTGATCTAAGTTGGTGTTTTATTACTTCGATCTATTTGCTGTGTAATTTTGATTTTTTTTTCTAAAGAATAAATAAATTTCTTATTTATTTTTTTTTCTTGCAGCGGGAGAAGTCAAAACCCTGTAAGATTTGTGATTTGGTCATGCAACTTTACAAGGAATTCAGTGACAAGAATGACAAAGACGATTTTTTGTCAATGATAGTCAAAGACTATACTAAAGAAGAGTTGAAAGATTTGATACCTGCCATTGATAAAGCTAGAAGACATGCAAAAGAGGATGGAAAAGGTAATTTTGCGACCAGAAAGTCAAAAGAACACAGAGGAATTGCCGCATATTTCAGAGTTCAATGGTCCGTCAACATTAAAGTTAATTAAGTTTTATTTCCAAGTTAATTTCTCAGATACTATTTATTATATGATCATGTCAAATATTGTTGTAATCTGTTTTTGGAAATAAGCCAGCATTTCAACTGTTATATACTAATCAACAAAAGAAACGTCCACCTACTGGGATCCTCAATATATTTTCTGATAGGGGTGATAGAACTAAAATTTCCTTTCATACTTCGCAGAAAAACAATTTTTATTCGTTCCTTGCATATTTGTTATGACCAACTTTAGTCGGTGCTTATGAGAAACATTTTTCTCAGCAGTTCTATAAAAAAATAAGGTCAAGGTCGAATTATTGTGTTTTGACGTTTTTCAGTTTGACGTCATAACTTCACCCGTATTCCAAAATTGTTTGTATTCGAAGAAGTTCGGATAACTCAGTGATGATTTCTAAGAAATTAAAGTCTATGTTCACTTAAAATTAGGTCAAACTGCAACGAATACTCCAACAAGTCAAAACTGCAAGATCTTATTCAGTACGTGAGAGCCTCGTTTTCGAAAATTCGTTGAAGTATCGATTATTTCAAAATGGCAAATTGTTTGGAATCATTCAATGTGTCAATGTTTTTCTTGTTTGTCAAAAATATTCATTCGATTCTCTGCACATGCTCATTATGTCGTGATTCGGTTAAGCGGAAGTTCTCTTTATTTTCAACGGGAGTGTTCTTTTCAAGAGTAAAATTAGAATCGAACATTGCTAAAGATTATAATCAATTAAAGAGAACAAACATAATGCTTTTATTTTAAATTATATTCAACAAAGAACGTGAGTGGGGGTTTCTTTTCTTGAGTAGTATTGTTCAATTTGACTTAAATTTTGCTTGATTTATTAGTTGCATTTGATACTGAATTCTTTGTCCAATTATCGCATGTCCAAATTTTTCATAAGTAAAACTATGGTAGGTTCATCAGAATGGTTTGAAAATAGGTATGCAGCTTACGCATGATCTGATATATTGTTTATGTAAATTTGCTAATGGTAGCTCATTAACAGTTAAAAGGAATGATTGACATAGACATTTGAGATTTTCTAGGATAGCATCACGGCTAAGAAAAGTTGCATTGGGTATCGTGGCTGGGAACGTTTAACGTAATGGTCAGATGATTATGAACAAAAATATTTCGAAAATCTTATGTGACCAATAGCCATCAGGTGAGCGATACAGGCTCACATGTAAGCCTCTGGTACTTCTACACATTTCAATTTTTTTCAGGTGTACCACTTCCATAAAAAGAGAAGTTTGTAGTTTGAACAAAGAAAATTGGAGCATGCATTAAATTTCTTTTTTAATCCTGCTTTTCACCAGGTTTGTTAATTTTGCCCTACTATACATCTGGTAGGGATAATGAACAATAATCAGAAAAATGGTCATTTGCAAAATTAAGATATTGATTGTTATTTTGAAGAAATGTGAAAACTCGGCTCATTTACTCTCAAATTTAATAAAACCAGAGGACTTTATGTAAGTTATTTGAGTAAAAGTCTTTGATTAGGTCTCATAAATGTCATAGAAATATTCTTCACATGTAGTACAATTACGTCAACATTACAACTCTTTGAAATAATTTGCTTTTTTAGGAATTCCTTATATAATGTCTTGAAACAAGTTTTAAACTTTTTACAGCGATGGAAACGATCAACATTCCCAAAATAGCGCTCATCGTGTGAATCGTGTGCGTTCATCGTGTAGACCGTTTGCGTTCATCGTGTAAATCGTGTGCGCTCATCGTGTATCGTGTATCGTGTAACGTGTAACATTCATTGCGTGTATCGTGTAACGTGCGTTTACTCGTTTCATTTAAATTCCTGATTTTGGAGATAGGTTTGCCAGTTTTCTGCACAACACTTTTATTTCAACCGCCGATTTTACAAGAAAAAAATGTTTTTAAAAATATCATATAAGGGATCGCTTGCGATTTTTTGTCACAAAAACATGTATTGTTTAGGAACAGAAGCCTTTATATAATCAACTTAAAATATTCAATTATAACAATGCAGGCTGTTTAATATAAATCTAATCAGATGAAACTTATTATATCTACGGTTAAATCATAGGAAGTTTTAATATTGCGGACACGGATATAATATAAAATAGAGATAAAGTGCCCTTTCTTTTATATTATATGTGAAGTTTTAGTATGGCGAACACCGGCATAATATATAATAGAGAAAATGTGCCCTTTGTTTTATATTTATGATTAAATTATGTGAAGTTATTAGTTCTGCGAAAACTGGTACAATATAAAATAGAGAAAACATGCCCCTTTTTTTAATTTATGGTTAAATTATATGAAGTCTTAGTATTGCGGACACTGGTATAATATAAAATAGAGAAAAAGATATCTTTCTTTTAAATTTATAGGTAAATTATATGAAGTTTTGGTATTGCGGACACCGGTATAATATCAAATAGAGAAATAGTGCCCTTTCTTTTAAATTTATGGTTAAATTATATGAAGTTTTTGTATTGCGGACAACGGTATAATACAAAATAGAGAAAAAATGATCTTTCTTTCAAATTTATGGTTAATCTATATGAAGTTTTAGTATAGTGGACACCAGTATAACTTAAAACTGAGAAAAGGTGTCCTTTCTTTTATATTACTGGTCAAATTAAATGAAGTTTCAGTATTGCGGACACCGTTATAATATAAAATAGAGAAAAAGTGATCTTTCTTTTAAATTTATGGTTAAATTATATGAAGTTAAAGTACTGTGGACACCGGTATAATATAAAATAGAGAAAAAGTGCCTTTTCTTTTAAATTTATTGTTAAATTATATGAAGTTTTAGTATTTTGGACACAGGTATAATATAAAATAGAGAAAAGGTGGCCTTTTTTTATATTTATGGTGAAATGATATGGAGTTTAAGTATTGTGGACACCGATATAATATAAAATAGAAAAAAGTGCCTATTCTTTTATATTTATGGTTAAATTATATGAAGTTTTAGTTTTTTGGACACCGGTATAATATAAAATTGAGAAAAACGTTATATTTTTAAAAAAATATGGTCAAATTGTATGAAGTTTTAGTATTGCGGACACCGGTATAATAGAAAATTGAGAAAAAGTGCCTTTTCTTTTATATTTATGGTTCAATTATATAAAGTTTTAGTATTACGGACACCAGTATAATATAAAATATAGAAAAAGTGTCCTTTCTTTTAAATTTATGGTTAAATTTTATATGAAGTTTAAGTATTGTGTACACCGATATAATATAAAATAGAGAAAAAAGTGATCTTTCTTTTATATTTATGGTTAAATTATATGAAGTTTCAGTATTGGGGACACTGGTATAATATAAAATAGAGAAAAAGTTATCTTTCTTTTAAATTTATGGATAAATTATATGAAGTTTTAGTATTGGGGACAGCGGTATAATACAAAATTGAGAAAAAGTTATCTTTTTTTTAAATTTATGATAAAATTATTTGAAGTTTTAGTTTTACGAACACCAGTATAATATAAAATAGAGAAAAAAGAGATCTCTCTTTTAAATTTATGGTTAAATTATATGAAGTTTTAGTATTATGGCCACAGGTATAATATAGAATAGAGATAAAGTGATCTTTCTTTTATATTTATGGTTGAATTATATGAAGTTTTTGTATTGCAGACACCTGTATAATATAAAATAGAGAAAAAGTGATTTTTCTTTTAAATTTATGGATAAATTATATGAAGTTTTAGTTTTGCGGACACCGGTATAATATAAACTAGAGAAAAAGTGCCTTTTTTAAATTCATGGTTAAATTATATGAAGTTTTTGAATTGCGGGCAACGGTATAATACAAAATAGAGAAAAGTGATCTTTCTTTTAAATTTATGGTTAATCTATATGAAGTTTTAGTATAGTGGACACCAGTATAACTTAAAACTGAGAAAAGGTGTCCTTTCTTTTATATTACTGGTCAAATTAAATGAAGTTTCAGTATTGCGGACACCGGTATAATAGAAAATTGAGAAAAAGTGCCTTTTCTTTTATATTTATGGTTCAATTATATAAAGTTTTAGTATTACGGACACTAGTATAATATAAAATATAGAAAAAGTGTCCTTTCTTTTAAATTTATGGTTAAATTATATGAAGTTTATGTATTGTGTACACCGATATAATATAAAATAGAGAAAAAAAGTGATCTTTCTTTTATATTTATGGTTAAAATATATGAAGTTTCAGTATTTGGGACACTGGTATAATATAAAATAGAGAAAACAGTTATCTTTCTTTTAAATTTATGGATAAATTATATGAAGTTTTAGTATTGGGGACAGCGGTATAATACAAAATTGAGAAAAAGTTATCTTTTTTTTTTTAATTTATGGTAAAATTATTTGAAGTTTTAGTTTTACGAACACCAGTATAATATAAAATAGAGAAAAAAGAGATCTCTCTTTTAAATTTATGGTTAAATTATATGAAGTTGAAGTATTATGGCCACAGGTATAATATAGAATAGAGATAAAGTGATCTTTCTTTTATATTTATGGTTAAATTATATGAAGTTTTTTTATTGCAGACACCTGTATAATATAAAATAGAGAAAAAGTGATTTTTCTTTTAAATTTATGGATAAATTATATGAAGTTTTAGTTTTGCGGAAACCGGTATAATATAAACTAGAGAAAAAGTGCCTTTTTTAAAATTCATGGTTAAATTATATGAAGTTTTTGAATTGCGGGCAACGGTATAATACAAAATAGAGAAAAGTGATCTTTCTTTTAAAGGTATGGTTAATTTATATGAAGTTTTAGTATAGTGGACACCAGTATAACTTAAAATTGAGAAAAGATGTCCTTTCTTTTATATTTATGGTCAAATTAAATGAAGTTTCAGTGTTGCGGACACCGGTATAATATAAAATAGAGAAAAAGTTATCTTTCTTTTAAATTTATGGTTAAATTATTTGAAGTTTAAGTACTGTGGACACCGGTATAATATGAAATAGAGAAAAGGTGGCCTTTCTTTTATATTTATTGTTAAATCATATGAAGTTTAAGTATTGCGGACACCGATATAATATTTAATAGAGAAAAAGTGCTTTTTCTTTTATATTTATGGTTAAATTATATGAAGTTTTAGTTTTTTGGACACCGGTATAATATAAAATTGAGAAAAGGTTATATTTTAAAAAAAAATAATATGGTCAAATTGTATGAAGTTTTAGTATTGCGGACCCCGGTATAATAGAAAATTGAGAAAAAGTGCCTTTTCTTTTATATTTATGGTTAAATTATATGAAGTTTTACTATTATGGACACCAGTATAACATAATATAGAGAAAAATGTCCTTTCTTTTAAATTTATGGTTAAATTATATGAAGTTTCAGTATTGGGGACACTGGTATAATATAAAATAGAGAAAAAGTTATCTTTCTTTTAAATTTATGGATAAATTATATGAAGTTTTAGTATTGGGGACAGCGGTATAATACAAAATTGAGAAAAAGTTATCTTTTTTTTAATTTATGGTAAAATTATTTGAAGTTTTAGTTTTACGAACACCAGTATGATATAAAATAGAGAAAAAAGAGATCTCTCTTTTAAATTTATGGTTAAATTATATGAAGTTTAAGTATTATGGCCACAGGTATAATATAGAATAGAGATAAAGTGATCTTTCTTTTATATTTATGGTTAAATTATATGAAGTTTTTTTATTGCAGACACCTGTATAATATAAAATAGAGAAAAAGTGATTTTTCTTTTAAATTTATGGATAAATTATATGAAGTTTTAGTTTTGCGGAAACCGGTATAATATAAACTAGAGAAAAAGTGCCTTTTTTTAAATTCATGGTTAAATTATATGAAGTTTTTGAATTGCGGGCAACGGTATAATACAAAATAGAGAAAAGTGATATTTCTTTTAAATTTATGGTTAATTTATATGAAGTTTTAGTATAGTGGACACCAGTATAACTTAAAATTGAGAAAAGATGTCGTTTCTTTTATATTTATGGTCAAATTAAATGAAGTTTCAGTATTGCGGACACCGGTATAATACAAAATAGAGAAAAAGTGATCTTTCTTTTTAATTTATGGTTAAATTATATGAAGTTTAAGTACTGTGGACACCGGTATAATATTAAATAGAGAAAAGGTGGCCTTTCTTTTATATTTATGGTTAAATCATATGAAGTTTAAGTATTGCGGACACCGATATAATATTTAATAGAGAAAAAGTGCTTTTTCTTTTATATTTATGGTTAAATTATATGAAGTTTTAGTTTTTTGGACACCGGTATAATATAAAATTGAGAAAAGGTTATATTTCTAAAAAAAATTATGGTCAAATTGTATGAAGTTTTAGTATTGCGGACCCCGGTATAATAGAAAATTGAGAAAAAGTGCCTTTTCTTTTATATTTATGGTTAAATTATATGAAGTTTTACTATTACGGACACCAGTATAACATAATATAGAGAAAAAGTGTCCTTTCTTTTAAATTTATGGTTAAATTAAATGAAGTTTAAGTATTGCGTACACCGGTATAATATAGAATAGAGAAAAAGTGATCTTTCTTTTAAATTGATGGTTAAATTATATGAAGTTTTAGTATTGCGGACACCGGTTTAATATAAAATAGAGAAAACGTGATTTTTCTTTAAGATTTATGGTTAAATTATATGAAGTTTTAGTTCTGCGGACACCGGTATACTATGAAATAGAAAAAAGTGCCTTTTTTTAAATTTATGGTTAAATTATTTGAAGTTTTAGTATTATGAACACCGGTATAATATAGAATAGAGAAAAAGAAAAAGTTATCTTTCTATTAAATTTATGGTTAAATTATATGAAGTTTTAGTATTGCCGACCCCGGTATAATACAAAATTGAGAAAAAAGTGCCCTTTCTTTTAAATTTATGATATAATTATCAGAAGTTTTAGTACTTAGGACACCAGTATAATATAAAATCGAGAAAAAGGGATCTTTCTTTTAAATTTATGATTAAATTATATGAAGTTTTAGTATTATGGCCAACGGTATAATATAGAATAGAGATAAAGTGATCTTTCTTTTAAATTTATGGTTAAATTATATGAAGTTTTAGTATTGCGGAACCGGTATAATATAAAATAAAGAAAAAGTGATTTTTCTTTTATATTAATGGTTAAATTATATGAAAATTCAGTATTGTGGACACCGGTTTAATATAAAATACAGAAAAAGTTATCTTTCTTTTAAATTTATGGATAAATTATATGAAGTTGTACTATTGCGGACAGTGGTATAACTAATATGAAGTAGAGAAAAAGTGCCCTTTCTTTTAAATTTGTGGTTAAATAACATGAAGTTTTAGTTTTGCTGACACTGGTATAATGTGCCTCTTTTTACTTATTTTTGGTTTTCAAATGTAATTTAAAAGTAATGTTTCTTTTCTTAGATAGTTCTGGCTGATTTTGCAGCATCTATCATCAGTTCATTACTATATCATGTGTATAAAGCAGGAGTTTTTTTATTGTTAATTATTTTTTATTACATTATTAATTTATTTATTCATTTCTTTTCCGTTTTTGCTGACAAAATTACACAAGTTTAAGTTGATGCTGACCCTATTCTGATATTGCAAAAGTGGAGACAGTTCCGAGAGAAAGTTTGTAACAACGATGTCATAAATGCTGTTTCATAAGGAAAACCGACTTTTTTCTTTTGTCACTTTAACAGTTGTTTTATTTCTATGCGGTCGTATGTATCAAATTGCAATTTATACTACGAAATTTTAATTTTCTTTTCGAGTTCGTTTTATGAAAATATATAAGATTATTTAACCGACACGGTGCACGTTACACGGTACACGGTAGACGATACACGGTACACGATACACGATTGAGAACTTTCTCTATCATTCATCGTGCGAATCGTGTGCGCTCAACGTGTGAATCGTGTGCGTTCATCGTGTGAATCGTGTGCGTGTGGTAGGAAATGTTGAACGTTTCCATCGCTGTAATTGCCATGCAAATGATTACTGAATTCTTATGTACTTACAATACTGGAATAATACTCAAGGAAATTAGATTAATAAATTGCTCACAAATTTTTAAAACACCTGCAAAGTAATACATGTTTCTTTATAGAATCGGATAAGAATCCTAAATTTATTAGTAATTTATATGGATTTCTTTTGATATACAGATACTGATATTCTCAGTATCACCGAACTGGAAATTATCAAAAAATTATCGGGTCACTGTGAAGGCCTCACATGCGAGTTGCTATGCTGACGTCATGTTATGTACTACTTGGGGCGTTCAAACGAGTAATACGTTAAATGAACTATGCATATAAATTAATGCAATAAATAATAGATTAACTGCGCTAAAATAAAATTTTCAGTATGATCATAAAGTTCCATTTATCATTTTGTGAACTACCAATAAAAAGAAATGTAGGAAATTTGGTTTTTGTTGCAGACTTTATCACGGTGTAACGCATCAAGCTCGCCGTGAATGGCTCACTTGATACTGGCGGTAATAAAGTCCGTATCAAGTACTGAATGTCCTTTGTTCTATATGTATGTGGTAGTTGGTTCATTTCGTTGGATAAATACAATATCTTAACCTACTCGGTAGTCTTGTTGTTACCATGCTTCCCTTGATTGTGCAAGTTCGATCCCAGAACAAGTCAAGCTAAAGACAGTAATTTCTAAAGTATTTTTAAAAGATTTCCCTCATTATGTCATGCTATAAGTAAGCAAAAATATTTTAACAGAAATATTGAATGATGTCTTCATAATTGTTGTCATTAAACTTTAGTTTGAGATGTATTATCTTATTTTTCTTAGTATGGTGTACTTGTACATGAGACTATATCTCTTGTGTACACTTTGCTTATAACTATTATCTAACTTTATGTAAATTCTAAAACCTAAGGTTTAATTCCCTCAATCGTAGTTTTGTCGTTGGTTATATTTGATGTTACTGATTGTTCGGATTTCGTTTGGTTTTTGCATCATGACCATTTATTGAAATTGTGGATTTCCTATGTTTGGGTTCTAGTGCTGCTGAGGAGAAATTAATTTCCGAAATGGCCATACAGCTCAGAAAAATTAATTGCTGTTATGCGTTGTGTTCTCATGTTCATGTACTCCATACCCTTTCATAAAATATGCTATCACTATAGGGAATAAAATGGTCTTTAGTTTTTTATATCTTTTAGGTATCGTATTATGGTACAAAGCAGATGCATCTTTCTAGTGATTAAGTTGTTACAATACCACAGATGGTCAGGATAGCTTGTCATTCCACACTTGTGAATGTTTACCAGTCATATTGTCAAGGAACAGATCAAATTCCCTTTCGGGGGCCTCTCTCTTTAGATTTTTGAGTGCATGCTCGGTTTCAAAACAAAGCAATTTGAAAACTTTAGATAACATAGCAGCTGATGGTGGGACAGCCTTTGAGTCTTGTTTTTCTGTGCTGGAAAACATACAGACATATCATGCAGTCAGAAAAGATCAGCTTGGTTAATGAGTTAAAAATGAGTCTTACAGCACTTAGATGTTATCTAAAGACAGATTTTTGGTGAGGACTCTCTCAGCAAGACATTTATAAGACAAGGGAATGGGACTTTTGTAATGAGGAAACCATACAAATAAGGAATTGTATATACAAATTGCGTATTTTGCTTTTACCTGAATAAGCTTTTAATAACTGCCTTTGCCACCATGACAAAAATATTTATTATAATAGGATTAAGCACTCATTTATTGGAAACTATCTATGTATAAACTCCGGCAGCTTACTAGCAAACTGAGGATTTGTGAATGAGGTGTCCTTGTTTATACATACATATTTTCCTAAAAATCCTTATAATTTCAATTTTGTACGTTAAAAACTTCGTGATCCATGTTAATGATGTCTTTCTTTTCTGTACTATATTTTTTTGCGAAGCGGATTAATGGGCAAACGGAAATGTCGTTTGCTTTTCATGACGTTGACCAATGAAACCGAACGTTACAATTACATATATAATAATGATGTGTTGAAACACTGATTACTGGTAGATTGAAATTTCAGAATACCATTAAAGATAAGGGATATCTTCCATGAGTGTGAGAAATTTCGTCTTCTCCTGAGTGGGGAAAAAGAAAAAAATCTTTCATAAGTGAAAAATATTTGTGTAAGATATAGGAAGCTTTTCCTTCAGTAAAAATTACAAAATTTACAGCGATCAAACCAGAGAAAAGCTTAACTTGCCATTCATTGTGGAATTTACTTCTGTAAATATTTGGAGGGGCATTATGAACTCACTAGAGATGAAGCGAGGCGATATGCTGCTGTTTGTTTTGCCTTTTTAAAACAATTGGCACTACTACGGCTGAAACAATGAAATTTTATGAATGGGTGTGGGGTGAAGAGGGATAGTTTATTTGTGAGCATTACTAAAAGCATGATTAAACTTATTTCTAATACTCGTACTTTCAGAGCTCACATACAAAGAAAAGACAAATGCTGTACACATTGCATTCATTATGCATTGAGTGATCCTTTTGATGAAAAATTTCGTGAATTATGTGATGATAATACCCATGACATATCATGTGATAGATGTGTGCTGTTTCCAAAAACCATTGAAAAGATTAACTTTGAAAGGTGAATACATGTAAATTGTCAGATCATTGTATAAATTTTACCAGAATCGAAATGTCTTGCAACAATGCTAATTTGGTGTCTTTGGGAAAAGTGACAGTAAAGTGATAGTGTTAAATTTTAGTTTTTTTAAGTTTGGCTTTTTAAAAAAAAAGTAAACTGAACTATTTATTGGAATTTTGGATAGTATTAGGCAAACCCTGTCGTATGAGCCAATAACACTTTGAGTCACAACAGCGATGAGTAGTGATGCAGTTAGTCTACATGACAAGCGAGACCTGATATAAATTCTCACACTAACACACTATGCATTTTAGAAGTAAACTTAAAATTGAAAGCAGAGCAAATAGTAAATATCAAATCAATACCTAGGAGAAAAGTAAAACTTGAAAGAATTATAAAAACTACGGCACTCGCACCCACAATTTACCCATCTGCATGCATCTACCGCAATACATTTTATTCATCAACTTTCTAACACACTGTATTTTTTTCAGAACATTTTATTTTTTTTTGTAATTTATCTATATCGGTGTGGCTGTTCAAGAAATAATTGTGGGGGTGCATTTTAATAAAAATTTGATTGCTTGTGGGTAAACTGGAGACTTGCACTGCCGAAAATCATAGAAAAAAAAGAAATTCTGCCATAACCCAAAAAGTTTATTTTGGCATTTTCTTCAAATGTGCCAAATAAAGTAAAACACATACAGCGATGGAAACGTTCAACATTCCCTACCACACGCACACGATTCACACGATGAACGCACACGGTTCACACGTTGAGCGCACACGGTTCGCACGATGAATGATACAGAGAGTTCTCAATCGTGTATCGTGTACCGTGTATCGTGTACCGTGTACCGTGTAACGTGCACCGTGTCGGTTAAAAAATCTTATATATTTTCATGAAACGAAATCGAAAGGAAAAATATCTGCGTGCAATAAAAGTCGAGATATTCTAGATTTCACACCATAAATAAAATGATAAAACCAATGTTAATTTTGACAAAAGAAAAGTTTTCCATATGCAATAGCGTGTTACAAACTTTCTCCCGGGAACTGTCTCCACTTTTGCCGTAACAATACCAGAGTAGGGTCGACAAAAGCTTAAAATGTTGTAATTTTGTCAGAAAAATAAATAAATTAAATAAACAATGTTTAATAAAAAAATAATTTACGTTAAATAAAAAAGTCAGGATATATACCGTATTAATGAACCTAGGAAAATAACTTTTAAATTAGATTAAATTTACACATACTAAAATTTTCTTATAATTTCAACATAATATACAAGAAAGGGCACATTTTCTCTATAGTTCTATTTGATACCAGTGTAAAAACTAGATATAATTTTACCATAAATATAAAAGATAGGGCACTTTTTCTCTATTTTATATTATTTCGGTATCCGCAATACTATAACATGTTAGAATTTAACCATAAATATAAAAGATAGGGCACTTTTTCTCTATTTGATATTTTACCGGTATCCGCAATACTATAACTTGATAGAATTTAACCATAATATAAAAGATAGGGCACTTTTTCTCTATTTCATCTTATACCGGTGTCCGCAATGCTAAAACTTGATAGAATTTAATCATAGATATAAAAGATAGGGCACTTTTTTTCTATTTTATATTATACCGGTATCAGCAATACTATAACTTGATAGAATTTAACCATTAATATAAACGATAGGACACTTTTTCTCTATTTTATATTATACCGGTGTCCGCAATACTAAAACTTTTTATAATTTAACTAAAGATATTAAAGAAAGGTCACTTTTTCTCTGTTTCATATTATACCGGAGTCAGCAATACTATAACTTGATAGAATTTAACCATAAATATAAAAAAAAACGCACCTTTTCTCTTTTTTATATTATGCCAGTGTCTGCAATACTAAACCTTCATATATTTTAACCATAAATATAAAAGAAAGGGCACTTTTTCTCTTTTTCATATTATACCGCTGTCCACAATACTAAAACTTGATATAATTTAACCATAAATATAAAAAATAGGGCACTTTTTCACTATTTCATATTATACAGGTGTCTACAATACTAAAACTTGATAGAATTTAACCATAAATATAAAAGATAGGGCACTTTTTCTCTATTTCATAGTATACCGGTGTCCGCAATACTAAAACTTGATAGAATTGAACCACAAATATAAAAGATAGGGCACTTTTTCTCTTCTTTATATCATGCCGTCGTCTGCAATATTATAACTTGATAGAATTTAGCCATAAATATAAAAGATAGGGCACTTTTTCTCTATTTTATATAATACCGGTGTCCGCAATACTATAACTTGATACAATATAACCATAAATATAAAAGATAGGTCACTTTTTCTCTGTTTTATATTATACTGGTGTCCGCAATACTAAAACTTTCTATAATTTAACTATAGATATGAAGGAAATGGCACTTTTTCTCTATTTCATATGATACTGGAGTCCGCAATATTATAACTTGATAGAATTTAACCATAAATATAAAAGAAAGCAC